>JAHHZJ010009943.1:0-12556 GCA_021437245.1 Aegilops speltoides
CCGCGCGTTGAAGGTCTTTAGCCCAAGGAAGTGGGGCGGATCGGAAAAGGCCTCGCAGACGATAGCCAGATGTTGAGGATGAAGTTGGCGGGATCGGGAAATCTAGGCGTAGTAAAACGCAGGCCCGGACGAATGGATGGGCGAAAGCCCGATCCGTGGAGGAAGTGGGGAAGGAACGACCCTCTCTGGGCCGGGGGTAGGGATGGGCTGCCCGGGCAGGGCCCCGATCTGGCGATGTCTTTGGAAAATATCCGTCCGACAGGTGATGTCCTCCTCCTTGGAGGTGGAGGCCATCCATTGCCTCCCCTCCGGACATATTAGAAAAATCGGCGGGATCTTGTGAGCTTAGGCGTTGGAGCTTGAGTTTGCGGGGATGGATAAGCAAAAGGAGGAAGGGCGTGGGGAGAAGGTAAATCCTTATCCCTTATATATTTGGAAACTATCGTCCCTCACCGGCTGGTAAAACTCTTACCTCCCAAAGCGCCACCATCAATGGGGTTGGGTTCCGCGTATTGATGAGAATCCGGAATAAGGGAAACGATCTCCTTGACGGGCGTGCCAAAAACCGCTTCTAAATGTGCTAAGGTGGAATGGTAATTCAAACAAGGGCTTCATAAGCGGTGTGATTACCCCGCATAATCGTCGGATTGGATCGTATATATGTTTTTTCTCTCGTTGGAATGTGGAATTTATTTTGCGAGGGACACTATCGATGTTCATTATTTTTCCGGTTATTCAAGGAGAACCCCCTTGCTCCGAACATTATCCGCCCGGACTTATCGTCATTGAAGCGGTTGAGACTCTTGAGGAGTCTGGACTAGGGTGTGGACAGGGGACTATCAATATCCCGGGACTCCCATACTACA
The DNA here is from genome assembly GCA_021437245.1 of Aegilops speltoides. Taxonomy (NCBI): domain Eukaryota; kingdom Viridiplantae; phylum Streptophyta; class Magnoliopsida; order Poales; family Poaceae; genus Aegilops; species Aegilops speltoides. The sequence continues at coordinate 867 of JAHHZJ010009943.1, forward strand.
AAGATAGAAGATTGAAACTCCCTCGTGTGGAAGGTACTTTCCTTGGCTGGAAGGCAAGCGTGTCTGGGATATTAGATCTCCTACCATTTAACCACTCTGTGTAACCCTAGCCTCTCCGGTTCATATAAGGGGGCCCCTTATCCTGGGGCCGCATTATCTCAACAATCATACCATAGGCTAGCTTCTAGGGTTTAGCCTCCTTGATCTCGTGGTAGATCTCTCTTGTACTACCCATATCATCAATATTAATCAAGCGGGGCGTGGGGTTTTACCCCATCGAGGGGCGAACTTGGTAAAAATTGGTTCCCTTCTCTTTTACCATCCGCCTAGGCCCGTTCGGGACCCCCTAGAGATCCGCGGTTTGACACCGGTGGTGCGAGGAATTTGGAGAAGGGTCATATCGTTCTCAGAAGGTTTTGAAAAAGACAAGTTTTGAGTTTGACGGTTGTGCCTTGAGGAATTTACTAAGGTTCTTGTCTTAGGTTCGAGTTGTATGATGAAATCCCCAAATTGAGGTCTTGAAGAAAATGATGTAGAAAATGGATCAAGACTCGATTTGTGAGGTGTTGATGTGGAAGATTTGAAGAATAAAACACCTTTGAAATTTTAAAGCTTGTGAATCAAAGTGAGTAATAAAGTAACTTTTAATTCAAAAAAACGATGAGAGATGAGCGAGGTGAAGTTCGTCAAGTTAGATCTCCCGCCCTAACTTGGCGGGAGCAACTTCTGGGCGGAGTGAAGATTTCCAAACGGGTTTGATACGATGGGGCCAGATCGAGCAAGCTCTTCTCCCGGCGATGGATAAGCGGCGGCGTGGGTTTGAGGCTCGGCGAGAGAGGCGGGTCAGTGGAGTAAATAAGTGAGGAAGGGAGATATTTATAGCCCCGGTGAAAAACTGTTGGGGAAATTTTGGGGCCGAACAGCCCTCCCTTTCTCCTTCCAGGACATGTCACCCATTCTTTTCGGATGAATCATGTAAGTGTGGGTGTATAATAATGCATCTGGGATGCGGAGCGTTTGAGCAGCAAAAGAAAATCTGGATAAGATTTGTTTTAAAGTTTAGTTAAATTTCTTGGTGACAAGGACCGTGAAGATTTTGAGCAGTTTCAATTAGAGCACATGAGGGAAGGTCGATCAATTCCTTAGCGAAAATGCAACGAAGAAATAATAAGTGAATCTTTGGAGGACATAAACTCATCTTTTTTGAAAAAGGGAAAGAGTGAAGATTTTGCAAAGTTGAAGAATTTGAAAGAAGAATTTCAAAAATGAAAAAACTCAAATTGAAGATTTTCAACTTTTGTGGTGGCGTGACCCAGTATAAGAATGATGATTTGACACGGTACAATTGTGTAGGGTTAAGAATCAAATTCTTCATTAATTCCTTCACACTTGGTGTTATTCTTCATTGATTGAAGAAAATGTTTCTTCATGTTTGCACATCTAAGTCATCAATTTTGCATAAGTGTTAGGATGTGTCCTTTTCAAGAACATTTGAAGACTCTAAGATATTTAGCTCCCCAAACTTTAAATCTCTTCTCATCCAAGGGCTTGTGAAGATATTGCTATTCTTGGTCTTCACATCTTTCCTTGGATGTAAGCCCACCATGATCCAAGAAAATGATGGCGAATCAATGTGCTTTGTCTTGAGTCTGAATTGGGTTGTGAGCAATTTTGATGGCACTCTCATTGCCGGAGGAGGCACATTCTTCACGTTGCTGTAGTCCTTGATTTGCTTCATCCAGCGGTTGAGCAACAAGAGCCAGCACAATGTATTCACTAAGGTGAAGCGGTAACTGATTCTTTTCTTGAGGACCACCGGACCAAAAAGATTCGAAAGACAAGTACCGGATTTGGACTTCGGTCCCCACGATCGCATAGTCGTGGAATATCAATGAGATCAAAAGGCCCTTGGGGTACCTAATCCTAGTGTTGGTGTTGACTAGATATCGAAAAATTGCTTCCGGCCTTATGGTGTGATTCGCCGGTGCGCAAATCGGGCACACATGCAAACACTAAGCATTATATCCCTAGATCATAAGTACAATAAAGAACCAATCTGGGCGGTATACCTTTGATGAAGTCAATCCATTTTCATCATTGCATAGATGGCCATTTGTGGGCATAGGGTTTTGCCTTTGCAATCTTGCATGCGAATTTCCTCGGTACATCTTTGAAATTATTTCTCGAGATATGAATACCATTCCTTGGGAATTTGAAGACCTAAGAAAATTTCAACTCTCCATCATAGACATTTGATATTCTTCACTCATCATATACAAATTCATCACTATAACGTTGGTCAGACCAAAGATAATATCATCAACATATATTTGGCATACAAACAGTTCACCATCATAAGATTTAAAAAGGGTGGATCGTGAACGGGTGAAACCATTGTAAGTGCATCTAGTGCCCTTAGTGATTTTGGGTATTGAAGACTTATAGGTTAAGGGACTTATCGTTTGTGAGTGAACAGGTCTATAAGTCTATGAGGGTTTGATATTTACAAGAAACGACCCTAAAAATGAAGTTCTTATTTGAAGACTTTGATATTGAAGACTTTGAAAGTGAAGAAATTGGTTTGACCTTGAAGACTTGGTATTCATGAGGAACATGGCGTGAAGACTTTTGTTTCGTAGTTTCATTTTCCTTTCTTGAGTCATAGGCACCATTTGTTAAAGGGGTGAAATACTAAGGAAAAATTTCCATGTGATGCTCAACTCAAATTCTACGTACCAATCCTTGAGTGAACCCATTGGAAATCTCATAGATTGGTCAATTTCTTGATGTGAGGGTTCTTAACCGGGATTTCTTGAGGGTTATCGCCGGTTGAATTGCCTACATGAGAACATGTAAGAGGAATTTGAGTCAAATTTCCGCCGTTCTTTTCTTTCTTTGGTGTCCCAAATATCTTATCCATTACGGTCATATCATGAAGGGCATTTATGTCTTATCATGTCGGGCTGCTCCTAGGCTATAAATAGCCCCCTACAACCACTAGTGGTTGGCTGCTCGAAAGAACTTGACACTTGTCATTTGAGAAACCCATCCTCAGGGACTTTGGGAAAATCATCAAGTGAGGAAAATCCAAAACCAACCCCACAAACCCAAAGTGATTGAGCATCCGAAGGAATTGATCTCGTGGATCCGATGCTTTTACCTTTGAAGGGTGCTTCTTCGACGGTTAGGCGTCAAGGTCTAAAACATCCAAAGGTTGTGGATTGGGGTGACCAATCGTGAAGGTTTGGAAGTCACGAAGACTTACCACAGTGATTGGGAGACCTGGTGGTCTTAGTTCAAGGAGAATCGGTGAGGCTTGGAGTTGGGCCAGGGGGTGTCGGGCTCGTGTCCTCAAGTTTAAATACTCGGCCGCTCCAACCATACTTTTGGGAGCAGCATTGGCTGGTTTCCAAATCATTGTCTTCACCAACTTCTGGTTCTATTTCCTCAACCCTTTCATTTCCTCATTCTTTGTGTTGAATGTTTGTTCATATTTTTGAGACTTTGGTGAAACTTTCTCAAATTCCTCAGTTCAATTTCTTGATTTGTTTATCTTCATCTTGTTATCCTATGTTTCGCTTTCGTTCTTGCTTTCTTATTTCATCATGATGACCATGTTGATCTGTTATGCTTACTTGAGTACTTATTCCCTCGGTAGTTCTTGTAAATTTCCTCACGGGAAAAATTCCTCGATGAAGAATTCATAAAATGCCTATTCACCCCCTCTAGTCAATATTTGCCTTTCAATTGGTATCGAGCAAGGTACTCCTTGTTACGTGTTTTAGTTTAAACCTTTGGAGTTTTAGTTATTGGCCGGGTATGAAAGTGACATCCCTATCTTTGGGGTCCATATCCCAAGTGGGGAAAGGGCGCCTCATGGAAATGAACAACGAGATGTGGATCCGAGATTGGTCTTCGGATCTATGCAAGATGGGGGGGATGATATTCAAAGTAACTCGATTTGACCTCATGGGAAGGATATCATCTTCTTGCCTATCTAGAGATTAATTGGGGCATTATGCATCTTGGCAATTCCGGGCTTATACGGGACCGAATCTCGATGTCTATGAAGGCCATCGAACCCGTCATGATCCTTGGTTTGAGGACTTCAAGGTCTCTCAAACGATGACTTTGAGCGGAATCATCATCTTCGCATCATGTCTCATGGCGGGCTTTGGAAGTAACGAATGCTCCTCATCAAGTCTTGGCGATAATCGTAATATGAATCATGCGATGAATCGATGATGATATTGATCTTGCTATACCAAACTTGTTTGCATTGCCACTAAACAACAAACCTTTAGAACAAGTTCAAGACATGCTAGACAAAGTGATGATATGTTGCAAAAGAAATGGATCGTCAAAACCATTGGGTGAATGTCTTGGAAATTCCTCCAAGTTTGGCGCCCTTCAATCAACATAATACCCTTTTGGTGATCACGAAGCTTTTCTTGAATCTCTTCAAAAAAGGAAGATCTTGAAAAGCTAAGAGTGTGTTATGAAGATCTTGAAGGGGCGATTCATTACTAGCTCAACAAATCAGCTTCTCGGGAAGAATTTGTTCCTCCATGCTTAAAAGTGCATTGAGCGTGAATCCTAATTCTTCACTGAATGTTCAAATGCTTCAACTTTAAAATTCTTCATCTTTTTGCTATCACTAATTCCTCATCAGGACATTGCTAGTATCCTTGACAATGCAGGGCTGAAGGAATTGTACATGACGGCATTACAAAGGCCTCAAAGGGCATAGACTCTGTGATGTGCTTAAAAGAGATCCTCAACAAAAACCCTAGGAAGAGGTGTCCTTTGAAAAGAAACTCAATCTGATGGAACATATTGGGCTTTGGCGTACCCCAAAACCTCATGGGTTCTGAAAGGGACCTCGTTGATCCATCTAACTTATTGCACATGTGAATCTCCTCATTCTTCTAGTCATTTGACTCAACTATAAACTTTCAAAAATCGAATGGTGAAGTATTTGCTAGATATGTTGGCACTAATGCGGGAGCGGTTCCCCTATGAAAAAATCTGGGTTCCCAAAAGTTATGTTGAAAGTCTTGGTGAATGTCCTCATGACACCATGAAAACGGGAACCCGATCAAATTCTTCATATGGACCAAATCTTCATATGGATCCAAGTCCTCATGACCAAATTCCTCCGGATCAACTCAAAGGATCAAAGTCCTCATATGATTATCATCGTGCTAACAACTCCGCGAGGGGTAGAGCTAAGGGCTATGAATATGTGTTATTCTTCAAACTTATGTTCATAAGTCCTCGAAGAATTTTCTGCTTATTCATATGCTTACCTAACCCCTCTTATGTGAAGCGAAATGGTTTGGCATCTTGCCACCATTCTCTATTTTTCGGTGATGAATTCTTTGCCCCCCTCCGGATTGGGTGGTGAAGAAAAAATAATCTCTTGGGTCGGTCTCGGGCGTGCTTTACGTCGAAGAATTTTTTGGGGACGACAAAATTACGAAAGGGCGGAGGAATCATGATGAAATGAACTTTCATTTCCCGTCCTCATCTTTGCTATATCTTTCTGCTTGATGAAATTCATCGATGAACTTGATATCATATTCTTCGATGAAATATGAATTATAGCTACACTAATTCATCTGCGGATGATCAACCCAAAACTCTAAATGGGTCCTCGATAGTGGATGTACAAATCAATTGGTGACAAGAATCTATTGATGGATCTCCTTTCACCGTCACCTCTGAAGCATATCATCTTGACAAAGGCAAAAATCGGTATTGGGTCTTGGTAAGGTTGCAATCTTAAGGATAAACAATGGCAAAGTCATGCTTGTTGAGTCCTTAGGATAAATCTCATGTCGTCTCAATGCTTTGGATCTTGATATGGTTGTTGTCTTTGAAATATCGTGTGTTGTGATTATGGGCTGACAATTCCAAAGTCTTGAAGGCTTTAGGAGAGGGTTTATATTGTTGATTTCTCTGGGACCACAACCGCCGTGTTCTCAAAAAGCTTGGAAGGGTGGCTATGGCATCGGCGACTTTTCTGGGGCATGAGGAATTTCTGCGGGAAGAAGCATGTTATTGGCATTGAGAATGTCAAATTCCTCAAGGATCCTTTGGAACTGTGAATGGAAAAATGACCAAGGCCAAGCATCCGGGAAGACTATCATGACCACTACTCGTCCATTGAGTTTCATGGACCTCTTGGACCTAATCATTACTCAGGGTCACTAATGATGCATCTCTATATGGTTTTGTCATTGTTGATGATTACTCTCGATATACATGGGTACACATTGTTCTTACAAACATGAAGTGGGGAAGTCTTCAAGCGATTTTCCTCAAGGCTTCAACCAACTTTGGTGTGAAGATCAAGCACATCGAAGTAAATGGGCCGGTTCAAAATTCGGTCTTGATGCCTATCTTGATGAACTTGGTATTACTCATGAGTTATCTGCTCTATACTCCTCGGAAATGGCGTCGTGGGGCAAAACGAACTCTTGTTGAGATGGCTCTATCTTGATGAATACAAACGCCTCGGCGTTTTGGATTGATAATTGATCTGCGTGCCAATCATCAGAGTATATCTTCACAAATTCTTCAAGAAGGCGGCCTATGAACTCCTCGAAAGAAACCCAATGTGAGTTATTTCAAAGTCTTGATGCTAAATGTTGGATTAGAGATCCTCACCACAACTCTAAATTTGCAGAAAGCACATGAAGGTTTATGCTTGGTTCGGAAAGGACTACACCTCAGTCTTCAACATTGTTCTTCACAAGATTGTTGACCTTTGTAGATGTCGGTTCGATAAATAATGCCTGCAAAGAGGCACCTACCTTGTTAGATGAACCAAAGAGGATGCTATCAAGTCAAAACAGCGAGGATGTCATTCCCTTGAAGAATCTTTGAAGAATTCATTCTTTTCATGAAACGTCGGTGATGCACGAAGAAAATCTGGAGGAAAATGGGCTGAAGAAAATCTGATCAAATTCCTCGGGACAACCGCTCATCCTCGCGTTGCAAAAAGAAGTGCAAGTGGAGGATCATCGATGACATTGCGCACCAGTCCTCTCCCGCTCAAAAGCCACATTTATCTAACTTTTGTGGGCACTATGCTTTTGTCTCTATCACAGGCCCACTAAGGTTAACCGGGGAAGTGGATTCGGGCTATGCAAGAAGAATTACATCGTTAGCTTAACAATTGGGGAATTGGTATCCCCGGATCCCAAAACATAATATCATTGGCACAAAGTGGATCTACCCAAAAGCAAGATGAAAATGGCCTTGTGGTGAGGAATAAAACGACTAGTAGCTCAAGGCTACACAAGGTTGAAGGAATTGATTTGATGAAACTTTTACTTTGCTAGACTTGAGGCTATTAATTACTTGCTAACCATCATGATATCATCTTATATCAAATGGATGTGAAAAGTGCATTCCTCAATGGTAAGCTTGAGGAAGAAGTATATGTTGCTCAACCCCGGGTTTTGAAGATCCAAGTCGACAAAGTCTTGGACTCAATAAGGCCCTCTATGCCTCAAGCAAGCCCCGGGTGGTATGATACATTGAAGAATTCTTCGTGAAGAATGGCTTCACCATTCACTCGACCCTACTCTCTTTAAAATCTTATGATGGTGAACTGTTTGTGGCCAAATATATGTTGATGATATTATCTTTGGGTCTTGACCAGCGTTATAGTAATGAATTTGCCTATATGATGAGTGAAGAATATCAAATGTCTATATGGGAGAGTTGAAATTCTTCTTAGGTCTTCAAATTAAATCGGAATGGCATATTCATATCTCAAGAAATACCTCAAAGATGTCTTGAAAAATTATCAAGATTGCAAAAGGTCAAAATTCCTATAACAAATGGCCATCTATGCCTTGATGAAAATGGTATTGACGATCACGGTATACCGCTCCATGATTGGTTCTTTATTTACTTATGTGCATCTAGGCGGATATAATGCTTAGTGTTTGCATGTGTGCCCGATTTCAAGTGCGAAGAATCACACCATAAATTTGAAGCATATTCTTGATATCTAGCTCACACACAACACTAGGATTATGGTACCCCAAGGGTCCTTTTGATCTCATTGGATATTGACTCGACTATCTTTGGTGATCGTGTGGACCCAAAGTCAACATCGGCACTTGTCATTTCTCGGACGATCTTTGTGTTGGTCCTCGAAAAGCAATTATTTTTTCTTTGAACTGAATACATTCTGCTTCCTTTTGCCAACTGCTTTGGATGAACAAACCCTCAAGGACTATGGCTCACGTGAAGAATGTGCCTCTCCCTGGACAATGAGAGTGCCATCAAGATTGCTCACAACCCGTTTATTTCGAAACAAAGCAAATTCAAATTTCATCATTTTCTTCTGATCATGTGTTGAAGGCGACATCTCCATGAGCATGTGAAGGGGATGATATCTTCACCAATTGGATGGAAAGATTTACAATTCGGTTAGCTAAATATCTTGAATCTTGAATGTTCTTTGAAAGGACACACATCCTAACACTTATGCAAAATTGATGACTTAGATGTCCAAACATGAAAAGCGTTTTCTTCAATCAATGAAGAATAACACTCTAAGTGTGAAGAAATTAATGAAGAATTGATTCTGAACCCTTGACAATTGTCTTTTGGAAATCATCATTCTTATCTGATGGATCCCCAACCACAAAAGTTGAAAATTTCAATTTGAGTTTTCCTCTTTGAAATTCTTCATTTTCAAATTCTTCAACTTTAAAATTTCCTTTTTATCTTTTTCTTCATTGGCTTTATATATATATATGAGTTTATGTCCTCTGCATTCACTTATGGCTATTTCTTCAAGTTGCGTTTTCCTAAGTGAATGTGATGGACCCTTCCCCTATGCTATACTCAACAATCTATTCACAAATTCTTCATTGGTTCTAATTGAAACTTTTCAAAGTTTCCTTTGTGTCCTTGTATGAAGAAATTGCGACAAACTTTAAAACAAATCTTATCCAGTTTTGGTTTTCCTCAAACCTTCCATCCCATGATGCATTATTTTATTCCCCACGATCTTACGATCTCATCACCGTCTGGTGACACATGTCGTGAAGGAAAAAGGGAGGGCATGTTTAAAATCTTGGCGAACAGTTTTCCGTTTTAAAACCTCTCCCTTCCTCACTTCATTTACTCCCTTTGGCCTTTTCTGCTCGATCTCCTCAAACCCTACCCCTTCTCCCCTTGCCGGTGAGGAAAGCTTCCCCTCGACCTCGTCTCGTACTCGGTTGGAAATCTTCCTCCCCGCGCCGTAGCTTTTCCCCTCTGCCAAGTTAGGCGTGGGAGATCTAACAGGAACTTCACCTCGTTCATCTCTTTCTGTTCTTGATTATAATTAAAAGTTACTTTTATTACTCACTTTGATTCTCAAACTTTCTGAAAATCTTCAAAGGTGTTTTATTCTTCAAATCTTCCACATATGAACACCTCACACACTATATGCTCTTGATCCATTTCTCTAAGCAATCATTTTCTTCAAGATTCCTCAATTGTGGGATCAATCTCAACTCTGGAACCTAAGACAAAACTTAGTGAAATTCCTCAAGGCTCAATGGTCAAATTCCTCAAAACTTGTCTTTTGAAAACCCCTACGGAGCATATGACCTCTTCAAATTCCTCGCACCTACACTCTGTTCACGGTACTCATGCCCTTGAATCACTAGGTTCTCATCAACAACTCATTTGCGGTTCCTCGAAGAAAAACTGCATACTTCTTGAGTGTTTTGTTCAAATTCCTCATCGAAGAAATGGCAAAGAAAGACTGAAAGGAGGAAAGAACCGAGGTCATGACTCTTTGAAATCCACGATAATATAAAAGGATTATTACACGTGAAGCCAAATTTGGCAAAGAACAAAAATTAAGGCAAGTCGCATTGGGATTGAGCGGAGATGGGGAGAATGGAGAATAACAAATGTTACTCCAAGTACATGAAGAAATTCACCCTAATCCTCCATGCCCAAAGCTCCATTGGTTTGGCCAATGTGATCCCCAACATCAAGCGTGGTGAGGACTTTCTGAAGAATGGGCGGGCGCCAAGCAAATTGGCAAGACAAGCCAAAGGCGTGAGGAAATTTGAGGATTCTGCTGCTTGCTGCTCGGGCCTCGGTCAGCCGGAAATCAATGCCCAAAAACCTTTCAAAACCAAGTGCTTCACCATAAGCGCCCTCACGGCCGTTCCGGCTATGCCCTCCGGCAAATCCTCATTTCTCTGCTCACCAAATCCTCAACTCTGTGCATCGGCTACATGCCAAACTCGGTTTTCAATTGCATCGGTGTCTCGGCAAGTTCCTGGCACCAATGTCCCTCAGGCCCCCCTGTTGAAGACTAAAGCAAATGGGGGGTCCTCGCCCAAGTCCAAAAAAACAGGTTGCATTCCTGCCCTGGATGAAGCCTCGATGAGAACTTGCGAAATCATCGAGGACAAGTGAAGGCCGCTAGAGCCAAACAACGTCCCGCTTTTGGATCGAAGAAGATCCTCGATTACATTGATCTCGGCAGGGATCCAAACACTCCAATGCGATCGCCTCGACTCCGGTCAAAGTCACTTGACCCATTTCATCACTCAAGAAAATGGAAATTTGAGAAAACCGTGAGATCAAGAAGGCAATCTAGAAGAGCTCTGAAGAAGAATGTTGTCGGTGACACTGAAGAACTTCTCAAGGCTCAATCTGAAATCAAGCCCTCGCAAAGACTTGATGCATACAATGCTGATTGGCAAGGAGCCAAAGTGAGATTAAATCAACTTTGGAAGAAAATGACAAATGTTGCAGCCCCATCACAACAAGAAAATCTTGGTGAGACTTGCTCGCTTTGCGAACATGCGACCGCTGAAGACTTTCAACCTTGATGAAAATGTAAGTTCGGTGATGACTCCATTCCGCCCTGAAGAAATTGCGGGGCATCCACTAGGTGCGCTGAAGAAGCGAAGAGATCGAGAAGCATTGCACCGATTCTTTGAAGAAAATCAACGATTCCTCAACTCCTCCGCGCCTCACAACTCCAATCCTTCAGCAAGTGAGAAGACCAAGGCTCGGAGCAGCTGTGAAGAAAAGAAGGCATCAATGCGTCAAATTCTTGACTCGAAGAAAATGAACCAATGACCAGCTCTATTGAAAATCCTATTGATGTTGTCCCAATTTCCTCCATGTTATCAAGAAATTGTTCCTTATGGAAGACTACAAGATCCCAAGCGGATCGATGAAGAAAATCATTCTCGCTGATCGGCACTTGATGAAAAATTGAAGTGGAAGCAATCCCTTGCGCTAGTCATTCCTCACCTATGCCTCGGTTCACAGTGAAGAGGCGGTGTTGAGAAGTGAAGATGAATGTGGATATTGGATGCACACAGTGATGAATGATGACTTTTGGGAAAATCGGCATCGAATACTCCTCCATTCACTCCTATCCAACAAATTCCTCGGTCCCGGCAACCGTTCGGATGGGCTCTGAAGAAACTCATCCCTCATACATTCATGAAGAAATCCAGCCGCTAGTCTTTGAAGAACCCTCTTTCTGATCCTCAAGTTCAAAGAAGAAAGAAATTCCTCGGCTGAAGAACTGAGCTCGCGATTCACGAGGTTGTCTTTGCAAATCCGACACTCCTCCCAAGCGAAGAATCCGTTCTCAAGCAAGCAAAATTCAAGTGAAGACCTTTTTGGAGCATGTGTTC
>JAHHZJ010009948.1:0-10689 GCA_021437245.1 Aegilops speltoides
AAATTTTTCCTACGGTTTCACCAAGATCCATCTATGAGTTCATCTAAGCAACGAGTCATGGAGAGAGTTTGCATCTACATACCACTTGTAGATCGAGTGCGGAAGCGTTCAAGGGGATGGTGATGATGGAGTCGTACTTGCCGTGATTTAGATCACCGATGACCAAGTGCTGAACGGACAGCACCTCTGTGTTCAACACACGTGCGGGACGGAGGCGTCTCCTCCTTCTTGATCCAGCAAGGGAAGGAGAGGTTGATGATGATCCAGCGACGACAGACGGACTCTGAGGCCGCCAAGCGACTACGGGAGGAGGGGCGAGGTGTAGGGGAGGGAGGCGCCAAGCACAAGGCTACGCTGCCTCCCCTGCCCTCATTTTATATATAGTCCCCAGGGGGCTGGCCCTGGAGATTGAATCTCCCAAGGGGCGGCGACCAGGGAGGAGTGCCCCCAAGGCATGTGGTGCGCCCACCCTAGGGTTTCAACCCTAGGCGCGGGGTGGGCCTAGGGGCGCACCAGCCCACTATGGGCTGGCTCCCTCCCACTTCAGCCCATGGGGCCCTCCGGATGGGTGGCCCCACCGGTGGACCCGGACCCTTCCGGTGGTCCCGGTACATTACCGGGTGACCCCAAAACTTTCCCGATGGCCGAAATACCACTTCCTATATATAATTCTTTACCTCCGGACCATTCCGAAACTCCTCGGGACGTCCCGGATCCCATCCGAGACTCCGAACAACATTCAGTATGCTGCATACTCATATTCATACAACCCTAGCATCACCGAACCTTAAGTGTGTAGACCCTACGGGTTCGGGAGACACGCAGACATAGCCGAGAAGACTCTCGGGCAATAACCAACAGCGGGATCTGGATACCCATGTTGGCTCCCAAATGCTCCTTAATGATTTAATCGGATGAACCACGACGTCGAGGATTAAACAACCCCATATACAATTCCCATTGTCAATCGGTACGTTACTTGCCCGAGACTCGATCGTCGGTATCCCAATACCTTGTTCAGTCTCGTTACCGGCAAGTCACTTTACTCGCACCGTAATGCATGATCCCATGACCAACCACTTGGTCTCCTTGAGCTCAATATGATGATGCATTACCGAGTGGGCCCAGAGATACCTCTCCGTCATACGGAGTGACAAATCTCAGTCTCGATCCGTGTCAACCCAACAGACACTTTCGGAGATACCTGTAGTGCACCTTTATAGTCACCCTGTTACATTGTGACGTTTGATACACCCAAAGCACTCCTATGGTATCCGGGAGTTACACGATCTCATGGTCTAACGAAGAGATACTTGACATTGGAAAAGCTCTAGCAAACGAACTACACGATCTTTGTGCTATGCTTAGGATTGGGTCTTGTCCATCACATCATTCTCCTAATGATGTGATCCCGTTATCAACGACATCCAATGTCCATAGCAGGAAACCATGACTATCTGTTGATCTGTGAGCTAGTCAACTAGAGGCTCACTAGGGACATATTGTAGTCTATGTATTCACCGTGTATTACGATTTCCGGATAATATAGTTATAGCATGAATAAAGACAATTATCATGAACAATGAAATATAATAATACTTTTATTATTGCCTCTAGGGCATATTTCCAACAGTCTCCCACTTGCACTAGAGTCACTAATCTAGTTACATTGTGATGAATCGAACACCCATAGAGTTACGGTGTTGATCATGTTTTGCTCATGAGAGAGGTTTGGTCAGCGGATCTGCGCCATTCGAGATCCGTATGTACTTTGAAATATCTATGTCTCCATCTTGAATATTTTCACGGATGGAGTTGAAACGGCGCTTGTGTGCACTGGTCTTCTTGTGAAACACAGGCTCCTTGGCAAGGGTAATAGCTCGATGTTGTCAGAAGAGTTTGATCGGCCCGACGCATTGGGTATGACTCCTAGGTCGGTGATGAACTCCTTCACCCAAATTGCTTCATGCGCTGCCTCGAGGCTGCCATGTATTCCGCTTCACATGTAGATCCCGCCACGACGCTGCTTGCTTGCACCAGCTTCTTGCTCCACCATTCAACATATACACGTATCCGGTTTGTGACTTAGAGTCATCGGATCTGAGTCGAAGCTAAGCGTCGGCGTAACCCTTCTGACGAGCTCTTCGTCTCCTCCATAAACAAGAAACATGTCCTTTGTCCTTTTCGGGAACTTGGGATATTCTTGACCGCTGTCCAGTGTTCCTTGTCGGGATTACTTTGGTACCTCGCTACCAAACTTACGGCAAGGTTTACATCAGGTGCAGTACACAGCATGGCATACATAATAGATCCTATGGCTGAAGCATGGGGATGACACTCATCTCTTCTTTATCTTTTGCGTGGTGGGTGGTGAGCCGAGCTCAATCTCACACCTTGTAACATAGGCAAGAACCCTTTCTTGGACAGATCCATTTTGAACCTTTTCAAAATCTTATCAAGGTATGTGCTTTGTGAAAGACCTATGAGGCGTCTCAATCTATCTCTATAGATCTTGATGCCTAATATATAAGCAGCTTCTCCAAGGTCCTTCATTGAAAAACACTTATTCAAGTAGGCCATAATGCTGTCCAGAAGTTCTATATCATTTCCCATCAAGAGTATGTCATCTACATATAATATGAGAAATGCTCTGAGCTCCCACTCACTTTCTTGTAAATGCGAGGCTTCTCCATAAGTGCATAAACTAAACGCTTTGATCATCTCATCAAAGCGAATGTTCTAACTCGAGATGCTTGCACCAGTCCATAAATGGATCATTGGAGCTTGCATACTTTATTAGCATTCTTAGGATCGACAAAACCTTCCGGCTGCATCATATACAGCTCTTCCTTAAGATGTCCGTTAAGGAATGCCGTTTTGGCGTCCATCGCCATATCTCATAATCATAGTATGTGGAAATTGCTAACATGATTCGGACGGACTTGACTTCGCTACGGTAGAGAAAGTCTCGTCGTAGTCAATCCCTTGAACTTGTCGATAACCCTTAGCGACAAGTCGAGCTTTATAGATGGTAACATTACCATCCGCGTCCGTCTTCTTCTTAAAAATCCATTTGTTTTCTATCGCTTCGCCGATCATCGAACAAGTCTGTCAAAGTCCATACTTTGTTTTCATACATGGATTCTATCTCGGATTTCATGGCTTCAAGCCATTTGTTGGAATCTGGGCCGCCATCGCTTCTTCATAGTTCGAAGGTTCACGTTGTCTAACAACATGATTTCCGGGACAGGGTTGCCGTACCACTCTAGTGCGAGCGTGTCCTTGTGGACCTCTGAGTTCAATAGCAACTTGATCCAAAGTACCTTGATCATCATCATTGTTTTCCTCTTGATTGGTGTGGGCATCACAGAACGTTTTCTGAGCTGCACCACTTTCCCGTTCGAGAGGTAGTACTTCATCGAGTTCTACTTTCCTCCACTTACTTCTTTCGAGAGAAACTCTTTTCGAAAGCATCCGTTCTTGGCAACAAATATCTTGCCCTCGGATCTTAAGTAGAAGGTATACCCAGCAGTTTCCTTAGGGTATCCTATGAAAACGCATTTTCCGACTTGTGTTCGAGCTTTTCAGGTTGAAGTTTCTTGACATAAGCATCGCATCCCCAAACTTTTAGAAAGCGGCAGCTTAGGTTTATTCCCAAACCATAATTCATACGGTGTCGTCTCAGCGGATTTAGGCGGTGCCCTATTTAAAGTGAATGTAGCTGTCTCTAGGCGTATCCCCAAAATGATAGCGGTAAATCGGTAAGAGACATGATAGACCGCACCATATCTAATAGAGTGCGATTCGACGTTCGGACACACCGTTACGCTGAGGTGTTCAGCGGCGTGAGTTGTGAAACGATTCCACATTTCCTTAAGTGTGTACCAAATTCGTGACTTAAGTATTCTCCTCCACGATCGATCGTAGGAACTTTATCTTTCGATCACGTTGATTCTCCACCTCATTCGAAACTCCTTGAACTTTTCAAAGGTCTCGGACTTGTGTTTCATTAAGTAGACATACCCATATCTACTCAAGTCATCGGTGAGTGAGAATATAACAATATCCTCCATGAGCCTCAACGCTCATTGGACCGCACACATCGGTATGTATGATTTCCAACAAGTTGGTTGCTCGCTCCATTGTTCGGAGAAGCGGAGTCTTGGTCATTTGCCCATGAGGCATGGTTCGCATGTGTCAAGCGATTCATAATCAAGAGACTCTAAAGTCCATCAGCATGGAGCTTCTTCATGCGCTTGACACCAATGTGACCAAGGCGGCGATGCCACAAGTATGTGGGACTATCGTTATCAACTTTACATCTTTTGGCATTCACACTATGAATATGTGTAATATTACGCTCGAGATTCATTAAGAATAAACCATTGACCATCGGACATGACCATAAAACATATCTCTCATATAAATAGAACAACCATTATTCTCGGATTTAAATGAGTGGCCATCTCGTATTAAACGAGATCCTGATACAATGTTCATGCTCAAACTTGGCACTAAATAACAATTATTAAGGTTCAAAACTAATCCCGTAGGTAAATGTAGAGGCAGCATGCCGACGGCGATCACATCGACTCTGGAACCATTCGGCGCGCATCATCACCTCATCCTTCGCCGGTCTCCGTTTATTCCGCAGCTCTGCTGTGAGTTACAAATATGAACAGCGGCACGGTATCAAATACCGGGAGTTACTACAGTCTTGGTAAGGTACATATCAATTACATGTATATCAAATATACCTTTGGTGTTGCGGCCTTCTTATCCGCTAAGTATTTGGGGCAGTTCCGCTTCGGTGACCCTTTCCTTGCAATAAAAGCACTCGGTCTCGGGCTTGGGTCCATTCTTTGACTTCTTCCCGACAAGCGGCTTACAGGCGGCGGCAACATCCTTGCCGTCCTTCTTGAAGTTCTTCTTGCCCTTGCCCTTCTTGAACTTAGTGGTCTTATTGACCATCAACACTTGATGTTCTTTCTTGATTTCAACCTCTGCTGTCTTGAGCATTGAAAACACTTCAGGAATGGTCTTCATCATCCCCTGCATGTTGTAGTTCATCACAAAGCTCTTGTAGCTTGGTGGGAGCGACTGGAGGATTATGTCAATGACCGCCTCATCTGGGAGGTTAATGTTCATTTGGGTCATACGGTTGTGCAACCCGGACATCTTGAGTATGTGCTCTTGTGAACTGTTTTCCTCCATCTTACAAGCATAGAACTTGTCGGAGACATCATATCTCTCGACTCGGGCATGAGCTTGGAAAACTAGTTTCAGCTCTTGAACATCTCATATGCTCCGTGGTGCTCAAAAGCGCTTTTGGAGCCCGGTTCTAAGCTATAAAGCATGCCGCCTTTGAGCGAGGATTAATCTTGACACGCGAGACTTAGCGTTCATAACGTCTTGGTTCTGCAGGGACGGGGGCGTCACCTAGCGGTCCTTCTAGGACATATTGTTTCTGGCAGCTATGATGATGATCCTCGGGTTCGGACCCGATCCGTATAGTTGCTGCCATCATCTTTCAGCTTGGTTTTCTCTAGGAGCAGCGTTGAAGTTCATGTTGACATGAGCATTGGCCATTTGATCTACAAGACATATTTGCAAGGTTTTAGACTAAGTTCATGATAATTAAGTTCATGTAATCAAATTATGAACTCCCACTCAGATTAGACATCCTCTAGTCATCTAAGTGTTACACGATCCGAGTCGACTAGCCCATGTCCGATCATCACGTGAGACGGACTAGTCATCGTCGGTGAACATCTTCATGTTGATCGTATCTTCCATCGACTCGTGTTCGACCTTCGGTCTCCGTGTTCGAGGACATGTCATACATGCTAGGCTCGTCAAGTTAACCCTAAGTGTTTTGCGTGTGTAAAACTGTCTTACACCCGTTGTATGTGAACGTAAGGATCTATCACACCCGATCATCACGGGGTGCTTCGAAACGACGAACTGTAGCAACGGTGCATAGTTAGGGGAGAACACTTCTTGAAATTCTTGAAATCTTATTTACTACCGTCGTTCTAAGTAAACAAGATGCATAAACATAATAAACATCACATGCAATTATATAGTTGTGACATGATATGGCCAATATCATATAGCTCCATTGATCTCCATCTTGGGGCTCCATGATCATCTTGTCACCGGCATGACACCATGATCTCCATCATCATGATCTCCATCATCGTGTCTTCATGAAGTTGTCACGCCAACGACTACTTCTACTTCTATGGCTAACGCGTTTAGCAATAAAGTAAAGTAGTTTACATGGTGTTCTTTAATGACACGCAGGTCATACAAAAAATAAGGACAACTCCTATGGCTCCTGCCGGTTGTCATACTCATCAACATGCAAGTCGTGAATCCTATTACAAGAACATGATCTCATACATCACAATTCATCATTCATCACAACTTCTGGTCATATCACATCACATGAACAATCGCTGCAAAAACAAGTTAGACGTCCTCTAATTGTTGTTGCATCTTTTACATGGCTGCAATTGGGTTCTAGCAAGAACGTTTTCTTACCTACAAATAACCATAACATGATTTTGTAAACTTCTATTTACCCTTCATAAGGGCCCTTTTCATCGAATCCGCTCCAACTAAAGTGGGAGAGACAGACACCCGCCAGCCACCTTATGCAACTAGTGCATGTCAATCGGTGGAACCGGTCTCACGTAAGTGTATGTGTAAGGTTCGTCCGGGCCGCTTCATCCCACAATACCGCTGAAGCTAGAAAAGACTAGTAGTGGCAAGCAAGTTGACAAGATCCACGCCCACAACAAAATTGTGTTCTACTCGTGCATTAGAGAACTACGCATAGACCTAGCTCATGATGCCACTGTTGGGGAACGTTGCAGAAAATTAAAAATTTTCCTACGGTTTCACCAAGATCCATCTATGAGTTCATCTAAGCAACGAGTCATGGGAGAGAGTTTGCATCTACATACCACTTGTAGATCGAGTGCGGAAGCGTTCAAGGGGATGGTGATGATGGAGTCGTACTCGCCGTGATTCAGATCACGGATGACCAAGTGCTGAACCGACAGCACCCCCGCGTTCAACACACGTACGGGACGGGAGACGTCACCTCCTTCTTGATCCAGCAAGGGGGAAGGAGAGGTTGATGATGATCCAGCAGCACGACGGCGTGGTGGTGGATGCAGTGAGAACTCAGCAGGGGCCGTAGCGACTACGGGAGGAGGGCGAGGTGTAGCAGGGGAGGGGGCGCCAAGCACAAGGCTACCGCTGCCCTCCCCTGCCCTCCTTTATATAGGCCCCAGGCGCCGGCCTGGGAGATTGAATCTCCCAAAGGCGGCGACCAAGGGAAGAGTGCCCCAAGGCATGTGGTGCGCCCCCCCTAGGGTTTCAACCCTAGGCGCAAGGGGTGGGCCTAGGGGGGCGCACCAGCCCACTATGGGCTGGCTCCCCTCCCACTTCAGCCCATGGGGCCCTCCGGGATGGGTGGCCCCACCCGGTGGACCCCCGGGACCCTTCCGGTGGTCCCGGTACATTACCGGGTGACCCCGAAACTTTCCCGATGGCCGAAATACCACTTCCTATATATAATTCTTTACCTCCGGACCACTCCGAAACTCCTCGTGACATCCGGGATCCCATCCGAGACTCCGAACAACATTCGGTATGCTGCATACTCATATTCATACAACCCTAGCATCACTGAACCTTAAGTGTGTAGACCCTACGGGTTCGGGAGACACGTAGACATGACCGAGACGACTCTCGGGCAATAACCAACAGCGGGATCTGGATACCCATGCTGGCTCCCACATGCTCCTCGATGATTTCATCGGATGAACCACGATGTCGAGGATTAAACAACCCGTATACAATTCCTTTGTCAATCGATGCGTTACTTGCGAGACTCGATCGTCGGTATCCCAATACCTTGTTCGGTCTCGTTACGGCAAGTGACTTTACTCACTGCCGTAATGCATGATCCGTGACCAACCACTTGGTCACCTTGAGCTCAATATGATGATGCATTACCGAGTGGGCGAGATACCTCTCCGTCATACGGAGTGACAAATCCGATCTCGATCCGTGTCAACCCCAGACACTTTCGGAGATACTGTAGTGCACCTTTATAGTCACCCGATTACGTTGTGACGTTTGATACACCCAAAGCACTCCTCGTTATCCGGGAGTTACACGATCTCATGGTCTAAGGAAGAGATACTTGACATTGGAAAAGCTCTAGCAAGCGAACTACGATCTTTGTGCTATGCTTAGGATTGGGTCTTGTCCATCACATCATTCTCCTAATGATGTGATCCGTTATCAACGACATCCAATGTCCATAGCCAGAAACCATGACTATCTGTTGATCACAACGAGCTAGTCAACTAGAGGCTCACTAGGGACATATTGTGGTCTATGTATTAGCTGCAACCGCGTGCCGTTTGTGTTCAGCGACCGGACAAAGGTGTCCACAGAACCCCACCTTGATCAATAAAGCTTTCATCTTATATTAAATATCCAGTTGCAATCTCGGTTTCTTGCTTGTTCTTCGTTTGCTCGCGAAAGCAGACCTCCGTGGTCAGGTTGATCGTGCTCGGCGTGGTCAATAACCTCCGGAGTTGGTTTAGCGATTGCTAATCGCGGCGTCCTCGCCGGTTCGTGTCGGATCGTCAAAGTCGACTTCCACCAAAGCGAAATCCACCATCTCATCGAAAGATGGGACACCTTTGCCTCTATCAAGTGGTATCAGATTTCCGGTTGCTCGGTGAGATTTTACAGTTTTTCGTAGTTTAGATCAGTCTTCTTCATACCTATAGTCCACGAAAAAGCCAAAAAAATTAGGGTTAGTTCATCGTCCGAACCAATCTGAGCCTTTGCATAATCTTTTACGTATTTGCTTTGTTGAATTTGCGGTTGCATCGTCGTGTCAAGTTCTGGTCTTAGCGTCTAGTCTTTTAGAGTTTGAGTTCGTTCACAAGTTGTCCGTCGCGCTGCCATATACCACCACATATTCCTAATCCCAATCCATATCGCACCACATATCCGCCGCCATCCGCCCATCAGTCACAACATATATCCGCCACCAGGTCCGAGTTCCACAGTTCATCTCCGCCACCGGTCCGAGTTCCACGGACTCATCTCCGCCACCAGTCCGAGTTCCACGATTCATCTCCGCCACGGTCCTAGTCGGTCTCGATTTCGATCACGCGATACTCCGAGTCGTGACAGCGAAGGACTCCCCAACTTCAAGCCATCCGAGAAGAAAAAATAGTTCGGTTTCAAAAAAAAAAAAAAAAAAAGTGCAAAAACAAGGAAAAAAAAAGAAAAAAAAATTAAGTGTGCTCCTCCTTGTTTCGTGCGCCGTGATTTTGTTGGTGTTCTAGGCTCGCGTCTCTATGCGGTCTAGCCTAGGACCAACCTGACCGTCGTTGAGCTTTTATTCAACTTTGCATCTCTGAATTGATTATTGTGACCTTTTTTCTACCTAAAAGCCTTCCCGCTCCAATACATCTCGTCGTGCATTTGATTCTCCTTCGCTATACCAAGCTTTGAGAGTTTTCTACGTTGGATCACCTTCTTTTGGGTAGCGGTAAATTTGAGATTTGCGGGAGTTGTGTTCCACCACACCACCACCACCACTTCCTAGTAGTCTGGGATCATATTCTTGTGTGTTTCTATTTTGCTCCATGGCGGATCACAAGGAGGATTGGGGAAACCAACAAACAGCTACATGATAAATTTCAGCAAATGATGAGTGGCAGGTGCAAGATGTGCTAAATAGATTTGCGAGGCCATGGAAAGATAGATGGCATTGAGAAGACTTTGAAACAAAGCTTGATAGCAAGTTTGATGAATTGCTGGGCGTTTTCCACAACCACCGCCGGCGCACCTATCGCACCTCTGCCGACAACCTTCGCCCCTTCCGAATCGGTTATGGGCGAGCTCGGGGTTCCTATTGAGCCGGGAAAAATTCTGGTGCAGCTCTCTTGTTGGTGCTTCTTTGGCTCCACTACTTTTGTGGGTGGGAGGAGGATGAGTATGGGCGTTATGGGATGAGGTTGATCAACATCGAACTCGTGCAACCACGCACAACCACCTGGGTCCACATGCAAATAATGGCAATGTTAGGGCTCCCCCTCAGTGCGAGATCATGACCATCTCCCTAAACTGAAATTGAATATTCCACCATTTGAGGGTAGATATGTTCCCGATATATATCTTACTTGGGAGTTAGAAAGAACAACGATTTACATGTTTACAATATCCGAGGAGAGCGTGTTCTTGCTGTTTGTGCTTTCACTAGCTTTGCATGTGTTTGGTGGTGAACATTGTAGATTATATCCTGTTCAGCTACTTGGGCTGCTTTGAAAACTGCTATGGTGCTCGTTGGGTTCCACCATATTATCAACGTGAATTACTTCAAAAATTGGGCTTAAGACAAGGAAAAAATTCTGTGAAGAATATTATCGGGAATTACAAACGGCTTGATTAGATGTGGTATTGTTGAGGAGAATGAAGCTATGCTTGCCGTTTTCGGGTGGATTAAATAGAGATTCAGACCATTCTAGACTATAAGGATTATAATAATATCACTCGTTTATTCCATCTTGCTTGTAAAGCTGAGCGTGAAGTCAGGATCGGGGCATTGGGGCCGCACTAACCGCAGGTCGACCTTCATCATGGACA
>JAHHZJ010009950.1:0-18047 GCA_021437245.1 Aegilops speltoides
GAGGCTATCAGATCCATATGCTATCAGGAGAAGAACTGCTGTTGGACAAGAAACCAATAGTGTGTGATATGAGGTGGGTCGACTGGACCTACATGAAGGAAAATGAGGAACACTATCCTGGAGTGCAAGACAGTTTTGTTGCTTGTGGAGTTGCAGACTTTGTTGGGCAGAAGCTCACAAAGTGGAATGATGAGCTCATTATGCAATTCTACTCCACAGCACACTTCTATCCGGATGGCAGGATAGTTTGGATGTCTGAAGGTACAAGGTACTAGTCAACAATTGAGGAATGGGCCAGTCTGATCAATGCACCAAAGGAGAGTGAAGATGACTTGGATGTCTATGCCAAGAAGAAGATGGACCACAATACCATGGCTCACATGTACAAGGAAATTCCTGATGCTGCAGTTGAGACTCATAAGTTTGGGTCAGTCCACTTTCTTCTGTCAGGGCTGCCAACCATCAACTGGATCCTAAGGCACACTCTGTTGCCCAAGTCAGGTGACCACAATATGATTAGAGGGCATGCTATCAACTTGCTACACTTGTTTGATGTGCCACAAAAATTCAAGGTCATGAGCCTCATTGTTGAGACCATTAAGAGGACACCAACAGACCAGAAGAGAAGTTGTGGGTATGCCCCACAGATTCAGGAGTTGATTAACTCAAAGATGGGCACAAGAACTTACTTGCTGGATAAGGAACATTTTGCTATCTATCCAGACTTTGAGGACAATCAAGTTGTGATGAATGAGAATGAACCATCATCAGTGCAAGCTCAAGAGAAGAAGGAGAAGGCAAAGAGAGAGAAGGCTGCAAAGATGCCAACTCAAGAGGAGGCATCTGAGTACTTTTTGAAGAACAAGCAGGAGCATCTTGGTTACTTGATAGCATCAACACTGAGGATTGAGAAGGGGTTGGCCACCCTAACTCAAAACCAGGAGAGCCTGGAAAGAATCATGGAACAAAAATTCTATGATCTAGATGTCAAAGTAATTGAGATTCAGTCAGTTGTGGAGCAGCTCCAGGATGACATGCAGGATAGGAAGGGCAAGACAACCACTGATGCATTTGCCAGAGTGCCTAGAGCTCAGAGGTCAGCTGCAGTGCCTGTGGCAGACACCAGAGCAACATCATCTGCACCAGCTACAGCTCCTACAGCTCCAATGCAACCAGCTCCAGCACCAACTCCTCCAGCTCCATCCACATCAACTGAAGCCTTCGTCCAAGGAGACATCTCTACACCACCACCTGAAGATCAAGCCTGAGAGTTGATCTAGTACTATGCATTTTCTATGAACTTTTTGGTAACTTGTTGCCAAAGAGGGAGAAAAATGTATAGATCATAGGCTTCGAGAGAGAGAGTGTTGCTTTTGTTCTCTCTTGCTTTGGTGGTTAAACTTTTGTTTGCTCTTGATTGCTTGAGATACTATGCTATTATCTGTGAGACGTTGATGATCATGTGTTTGATCATAAGCTACACTTATGCTTGTTAGATGATATTATCTTACCTATCCTTATATGATCATTCACTTTTCTTGGTGTTGATTGCATGTATTCAATCTTTATCATTTTGAGCGCTCCACCAAGATGTATGTGACGTGGAAGAGTAACCCATGAGCCTAATTCCTTGTGCATTTGCAGTCCAAAGCAAATTTTAAACTATGCACAAATTTAGGGGGAGCTCCTGCTTATCACATACTTCTCAAAGCGACGATGTTTTTCAATCTTATTATCATTTGTCGAAGCTTTTATCTATATGTTGTCATCAATTACCAAAAAGGGGGAGATTGAACGTGCAACTATCCCTAGGTGGTTTTGGTAATTCATAACAACATATAGCTCATTGAGCTAATACTATTCCAAGACTATTATCAGTAAAGCTCAATGAATGGCATGGCATGGATGATGAAAGTTAATCCCTCAAAATATCAAGGACAAAGGATTGGCTCATGCTCAAAAGCTCAAGACTCTTCATTTTATATTTTAGTGATCCAAGATCACATTGAGTCTATAGGAAATGCCAATACTATCAAGGAGGGATGAGCTGTTGTTTACTGAGCCTCTTGCTTCATGTGCTTAGTGATATTCTCCAAATACCCTCAACTACTTTCTCACATCCACATATGACCTAAACCCAAAGTCAAAATCGGTCCCACCGATTCTTTCTATCCGGTGCCACCGAGTTCAAATGTCATAGCCACTACCACAAACCCTAGGCAAATCGGTCTTGCCGATAGGGATCTCAGTCTCACCGAGATGGGATTGTAATCTCTCTGTTTCTCTTCGTAACGTTTCGGTCCAACCGAAGTGAGCGATCGGTCCCACCGAGATTGCAATGTAAACTCCCTGTTTCCTTTTCGTATCATTTCGGTCTCACCGAAATGAGCGAATCGGTCCCACCGAGTTTACCTGACCAACTCTCTGGAAAGCTTATTACCAAAATCAGTCTCACCGAGATTACGTTATTCCCTAACCCTAACCATATCGGTCCTACCGAATTGCATGTCGGTCCCACCGAAAATCCTAATGGTCACTAGGTTTATCAAATCGGTCTGACCGAGTCTGTTGAATCGGTCCCACCGAGTTTGGTAAATTGTGTGTAACGGTTAGATTTTGTGTGGAGGCTATATATACACCTCCACCTCCTCTTCATTTGTGGAGAGAGCCATCAGAACAAACCTACACTTCCAACTTACCATTTCTGATTGAGAACTACCTACTCATGTGTTGAGGCCAAGATATTCCATTCCTGCCATATGAATCTTGATCTCTAGCCTTCCCCAAGTTGCTTTCCACTCAAATCTTCTTTCCACCAGATCCAAAACCTATGAGAGAGAGTTGAGTGTTGGGGAGACTATCATTTGAAGCACAAGAGCAAGGAGTTCATCATCAACGCACTATTTGTTACTTCTTGGAGAGTGGTGTCTCCTAGATTGGCTAGGTGTCACTTGGGAGCCTCCGACAAGATTGTGGAGTTGAACCAAGGAGTTTGTAAGGGCAAGGAGATCGCCTACTTCATAAAGATCTACCGCTAGTGAGGCAAGTCCTTCGTGGGCGACGGCCATGGTGGGATAGACAAGGTTGCTTCTTCGTGGACCCTTCGTGGGTGGAGCCCTCCGTGGACTCGCGCAACCGTTACCCCTCGTGGGTTGAAGTCTCCATCAACGTGGATGTACAATAGCACCACCTATCGGAACCACGCCAAAAACATCCGTGTCTCCAATTGCGTTTGAATCCTCCAAACCCTTCCCTTTACTTTCTTGCAAGTTGCATCTTTAATTTCTACTGCTCATATACTCTTTGCATGCTTGCTTGAATTGTGTGATGATTGCTTGACTTGTCCAAAGATTGCTAAAATCTGCCAAACTCTAAAATTGGGAAAAGGTTAAGTTTTTAATTGGTCAAGTAGTCTAATCACCCCCCTCTAGACATACTTCAAGGTCCAACACATGGCTAAAGAAAGTTCATCCCTACAAAACCATATAGTTAGGTCATGCTTCATTTTCGTTACACAAAAATGCTACCATCTTGTACACCCCCGATGATAAGCCAAGCAATTGTTTCATACTTAAATAATCTCAAACTTTTTCAACTTTCACGCAATACATTAGCGTGAGCCATGGATATAGCACCATGGGTGGAATAGAATATGATGATGGCGATTGTGTGGAGAAGACAGAAAAGGAGTAGGGATATGGAGATGCTCATCAATTGATGTCAACATGAGGAGTAGGGATTGCCATGCAACGGATGCTCTAGAGCTATAAATGTATGAAAGCTCAACAAAAGAAACTAGTGGGTGTGCATCCAACTTGCTTGATCACGAAGACCTAGGGCATTTTGAGGAAGCCCATCGTAGGAATATACAAGCCAAGTTCTATAATGAAAAATTCCCACTAGTATATGAAAGTGATAACATATGAGACTCTCTATATGAAGAACATGGTGCTACTTTGAAGCACAAGTGTGGAAAAGGATAGTAAAATTGCCCCCTTTTTTATTCTCTTTTTTTGGGCCTTTCTTTTTTTGGCCTTTCTCTTTTTTTATTTGGCCTTTCCTTTTTTTATTTGGGGACAATGCTCTAATAATGATGATCATCACACTTCTATTTATTTACAACTCATGAATTACAACCCAAAACTAGAACAAGGTATGACTCTATATGAATGCCTCCAGCAGTGTTCCGGGATGGGCAATGAATCAAGAGTGACATGTATGAAGAATTATGCATGGTGGCTTTTCCACAAATACGATGTCAACTACATGATCATGCAAGGCAATATGACAATGATGATGCATGTCATAATGATGAACAGAACGGTGGAAAGTTGCATGGCAATATATCTTGGAATGACTATGGAAATGCCATAATAGGTAGGTATGGTGGCTGTTTTGAGGAAGATAAAAGGAGGTTTATGTGTGATAGAGCGTATCATATCACGGGGTTTGGATGCACCGTCGAAGTTTGCACCAACTCTCAAGGTGAGAAAGGGCAATGCACGGTACCGAAGAGGCTAGCAATGATGGAAGGGTGAGAGTGCATATAATCCATGGACTCAACATTAGTCATAAAGAACTCATATACTTATTGCAAAAATCTACAAGTCATCAAAAACCAAGCACTACACGCATGCTCCTAGGGGGATAGATTGGTAGGAAAAGACCATCGCTCGTCCCCGACCGCCACTCATAAGGATGCACAATCTAAGAACACCTCATGTTTCAAATTTGTTACACAACTTTTACCATATGTGCATGCTACGGGACTTGCTAACTTCAACACAAGCATTCTTTAAATTCATAATCACCCAACTAGCATGACTCTAATATCACTACCTCCATATCTCAAAACAATTAGCAAGTATCAAATTGATCATAGCATCCAATTCACTTCCTATGTAAGTTTTTATTATACCCAACTTGGATGCCCATCATTCTAGGACCAATTTTTATAACCATAGAAAATACCATGCTGTTCTAAGAGACTCTCAAAATAATATAAGTGAAGCATGAGAGACTAACAATTTCTTCAAAATTAAGCCACCGCCATGCTCTAAAAGATATAAGTAAAGCACTAGAGCAAAAACTATCTAGCTCAAAAGATATAAGTGATGCACATAGAGTATTCTAATAAATTCCAATCAAGTGGGTTTCTCCCAAAAGGTGTGTACAGCAAGGATTATTGTGGTAAACTAAAAAGCAAAGACTAATATCGTACAAGACGCTCTAAGCAAAACACATATCATGTGGCGAATAAAAATATAGCTCCAAGTAAAGTTACCGATAAACGAAGATTTAAAGAGGGATGCCTTAGGGCATCCCCAAGCTTAGCCTTTTGGCTATTCTTGAATATCTTGGGGTGCCATGGACATCCCCAAGCTTAGGCTCTTGCCCCTCCTTCTTCCATAGTCCATCAAATCTTTACCCAAAACTTGAAAACTTCATAACACAAAACTCAACAGGAAATCTCATAAGCTCCGTTAGTGCAAGAAAGCAAAACCACCACCTAAGGTACTGTAATGAACTCATTATTTATTTATATTGTTGTTAAACCTACTGTATTCAAGTCCTCTATGGTTCATACCCTTACATACTAGCCATAGATGCATCAAAATAAGCAAACAACACACGAAAGGCAGAATCTGTCAAAAACAGAATAGTCTGTAGCAATCTGTAACTCTTGAATACTTCTGGAACTCTAAAAATCCTACCAAAATAGGAAGTCCTGGGAAATTTGTCTATTGATCTACAGAAAAAAGAATCAACCCAAAATCACGTTTCTGTGTATTACTAAAACTATTTTTTTCAGCAGAATCAAATTAACTATCACCATAGATTATCCTGTAGGTTCTACTTGGCACAAACACTAATTAAAACATAAAAACACATCTAAATAGAAGGTAGATGCAAATATTTATTGAATAATAGCAAGGAAAAATATTGGGTTGTCTCCCAACAAGCGTTTTTCTTTAAAGCCTTTTAGCTAGGAATTGATAATTTTAATGATGCTCACATGAAAGACAAGAATTGACGCACAAAGAGAGCATCATGAAACACGTGATAAACACATCTAAGTCTAACGTACTTCCTATGCATAGGCATCTTATGGGAAAACAAATTATCATAGCAAGCAAAAACTAGCATATGCAAGGAAACGGAAAGAAACAGTAGCAATCTCAACATAACGAGAGGTAATTTAGTAACATGAAAATTTCTACAATCATATTTTCCTCTCTCACAATAATTACATGTAGGATCATAAGCAAATTCAACAAAATTGCTATCACATAAAATATTTTCATCAGGATCCACATGCATGCAAAGTTGACACTCTTCCAAAATAGTGGGATTAACATTAACTGAAGTGATGACCTCTCCAAACCCACTTTTATCAAAAATTTCATAAGATTGAACATTCTCCAAATATGTGGGATCTAAAGTTGACACTCTTCCAAACCCACTTTCAATAATATTGCAAACACTATTAACAATCTCATATTCATCATGGGGCTTAAATAAATTTTCAAGATCATAAGAAGAATCACCCCAATCATGGTCATTGCAACAAGTAGTAGACAAAGCAAAATTAGCATCCCCAAGCTTAGGGTTTTGCATATTATTAGCATAATTGACATCAATAGAATTTATAATAAAATCATTGCAATAATGCTTTTTGTTCAAAGATCTATCGTGAATCACTTCATAAAGTACTTCATCACAATTTTCAGATTCACTAATTTCAAGCAAAACCTCATAAAGATAATCTAGTGCACTCAACTCACTAGCAATAGGTTCATCATAATTGGATCTCTTAAAGAGATTAGCAAGTGGATGAGGATCCATAAACTTTTAGCAAGCAAAGATGCAAGCAAAAATAAGGTACATGGTAACACAAGATCTAACGGAAGGAGGGCGAAGAAAAGGCAAAGATGAAGTGGGGTGAGGAAAACGAGAGGCAAATGGCAAATAATGTAATGCGAGGGAAATGAGTTTGTGATGAGTACTTGGTATGTCTTGACTTGAGCAAAGACCTCCCAGGCAACGGCGCTAGAAATCCTTCTTGCTACGTCTTGAGCTTGCGTTGGTTTTCCTTGAAGAGGAAAGGGTGATGCAGCAATAGTAGCGTAAGTATTTCCCTCAGTTTTTGAGAGCCAAGGTATCAATCCAGTAGGAGGCTCCTCAAAAGTCCCACACACCTACACAAACAAACAAGAACTCGCAACCAACGCAATAAAGGGGTTGTCAATCCCTTCACATCCACTTGCGAAAGTAAGATCTGATAGAGATAGTATGATAAGATAAATATATTTTTGGTATTTTATAATATAGATTGGAAAAGTAAAGATGCAAATAAAAGTAGATTGAAAGCTTATATGATAAGAGATAGACCCGGGGGCCATAGGTTTCACTAGTGGCTTCTCTCAAGATAGCATAAGTATTACGGTGGGTGAACAAATTACGGTCGAGCAATTGATAGAAAAGTGCATAGTTATGAGATTATCTAGGCATGTTCATGTATATAGGCATCACGTCCGCGACAAGTAGATCGAAACAATTCTACATCTACTACTATTACTCCACACATCGACCGCTATCCAGCATGCATCTAGAGTATTAAGTTCATAAAGAACAGAGTAACGCATTAAGAAAGATGACATGATGTAGAGGGATAAACTCATGCAATATGATATAAATCCCATATTTTTATCCTCGATGGCAACAATACTATACGTGCCTTGCTGCCCCTGCTGTCACTGGGAAAGGACACCGCAAGATTGAACCCAAAGCTAAGCACTTCTCCCGTTGCAAGAAAGATCAATCTAGTAGGCCAAACCAAACTAATAATTCGAAGAGACTTGCAAAGATAACTTAATCACATATAAAAGAATTCAGAGGAGATTCAAATATTTCTCATAGATAAACTTCATCATAAACCCACAATTCATCGCATCTCGACAAACACACCGCAAAAAGAGTTACATCATATAGATCTCCAAGAAGATCGAGGAGAACTTTGTATTGAGATTCAAAGAGAGAGAAGAAACCATCTAGCTAATAACTATGGACTCGAAGGTCTGTGGTAAACTACTCACAACTCATCGGAGAGGATATGGTGTTGATGTAGAAGCCCTCCGTGGTCGATTCCCCCTTCGCCGGAGCGCCGGTGAAGTCTCCAAGATGGGATCTCGCGGATACAGAAGGTTACGGCGGTGGAAATAGTTTTTCGTGGTCGCTTCTGATGTTTTCGAGGGTACATGGGTATATATAGGAGGAATAAGTAGGTCGGTGGACGCCCGAGGGGCCCACAAGACAGGGGGCGCGCCGGGGGGGGGCGCCCTCCGCCCTCGTGGACACCTCGTTTATGTCTTGACTTCCACTCCAAGTCCTCTGGACCACGTTCGTTCCAAAAATCACGCTCCCGAAGGTTTCATTCCATTTGGACTCCGTTTGATATTCCTTTTCTTTGAAACACTGAAATAGGCAAAAAACGGCAATATAGGCCGGGCCTTCGGTTAGTAGGTTAGTCCCAAAAATTATAAAATGTGTAAAGTAAAGCCCATAAACATCCAAAACGGGTAATATAATAGCATGGAACAATCAAAAATTATAGATGCGTTGGATACGTATCAGCTCACGAAACATATCTTTATCTCCGGGTGATCGGTACATCCACTATCAAGAACCCATTCCTTTCCTCTTGCCATATATCCCCAAAGATTTGCCATGAGACCAAAGTTTCTCATTGCATCATCAAAATCAAAGTCACTATCCTCATCCTCATCATAGTATCCATGTTCAACATCGTCATGTGATGGATGAATTCCTAGAGAGGGTGATTCGTTAGTTTGAAAATGATCTTCTTTATGAATTCTAATAGCTTCAGAAATAATATCACTAATAATTCCAACATCTCCTTTGGCACGCATAAGATTTGTAAGCTCAAATAGACAATCACCAAACTTAGGATCATTGGAATTCATCTTACTCAAGGCAATTGACTTATAGAGAATTTCATCTAGATTTTGCAAGGAATAGTATGGAAAACATTCCTCAAGAAATTTCCATATGGTGTAGGCACACTTAAGAGTGGGCAAGCAAGCTATCAAGTTTCTAGGCAAACCTCTAGTGATAAGATCAATAGTTCTAAGATTGCGAATCATGTCAATTGACTCACCAAGAGTAGATGCATAGGATCAACATGAGGTGCACAAGGGCTAGTAATGTACTTGTTCAAATGATATTCCATTGAAAATCACAAGCATCTCATTTTTCTACTCATGAAAATACTCTCCATCAAGTATAGGCACTCTATGTCTAAGACTCCCCAAAGTAGACTCATCCATCTTCCTCCAATGGTGTTTAAACCAAAGCAATGGAGATCAAAGCTCTGATACCAATTGAAAGGATCGGGAAGAGGTGTCTAGAGGCGGGTGAATAGACTCCAAGCAACAAAAGTTGCAGTTTTTAATTTCTTTAAGTTGAAGTGGAGTTTTGGCACAAGTTTAACATTCACAATGCATATCAAGCAAGCATGCAAAGAGTATGTGAGCAGCGGAAAGTAAAGCATGCAAATTGCAAGAATATAAAGGGATGGGATTGGAGTGTGCAAACGCAATTTGGAGACACAGAGATTTTTGAGCCGTGGTTCCGATAGGTGGTGCTATCGTATATCCACGTTGATGAAGACTTCAACCCACGAAGGGTAACGGTTGCGTGAGTCCACGGAGGGCTCCACCCACGAAGGGTCCACGAAGAAGCAACCTTGTCTATCCCACCATGGCCGTCGCCCACGAAGGACTTGCCTCACTAGGGTAGATCTTCACGAAGTAGGCGATCTCCTTGCCCTTACAAACTCCTTGGTTCAACTCCACAATCTTGACGGAGGCTCCCAAGTGACACCTAGCCAATCTAGGAGACACCACTCTCCAAGAAGTAATAAATGGTGTGTGGATGATGAACTCCTTGCTCTTGTGCTTCAAATGATAGTCTCCCCAACACTCAACTCTCTCTCACAGGATTTGGATTTGGTGGAAAGAAGATTTGAGTGGAAAGCAACTTGGGGAAGGCTAGAGATCAAGATTTATGTGGTAGGAATGGAATATCTTGATCTCAACACATGAGTAGGTGGTTCTCTCTCAGAAAATGAATGATGGAAGTGTAGGCACGTTCTGATGGCTCTCTCCACGAATGAAGAGTAGGTGGAGGGGTATATATAGCCTCCACACAAAATCTAACCGTTACACACAACTTACCAAACTCGGTGGGACCGAATCCTGAAACTCGGTCGAACGGATTTAGTAAATAATGTGACCGTTAGAGTTTTCGGTGGGACTGACATGTCAACTCGGTGGGACCGATATGGTTAGGGTTAGGGCATAACGTAATCTCGGTGAGACCGATTACACAAACTCGGTGAGACCAATTTTGGTAAGAGACACACAGAGGGTTGGCCAGGCAAACTCGATGGGACCGATTCGCTCATCTCGGTTGGACCGAAACATTACGAAAGGGAACAGAGAGTTTGCATTGCAATCTCGGTAGGACCGTTCGCTAATCTCGGTTTGACTGAAATGTTACGAAGGGCAACAGAGAGATTACAATCCCATCTCGGTGATTCCGAGATCCCTGCCGGTGAGACCGAAAAGACTAGGGTTTGTGGCAGTGGCTATGTCATGACAACTCAGTGGCGCCGGATAGAAAGATTCGGTAAGGCCGAGTTTGACTTTTGGTTTGGGACAAGTGTGGATGTGAGAAAGTGGTTGAGGGATTTGGAGCATATCACTAAGCACTTTGAGCAAGCAAGCCACTAAGCAACACCTCATCCCCTCTTGATAGTATTGGCTTTCCTATGGACTCAATGTGATCTTGGATCACTAAAAGTAAAATGTAGAGTCTTGTGCTTTGAGCTTGAGCCAATCCTTTGTCCTTAACATCTTGAAGGGGTTCCACATCCTCTAGTCCATGCCACTCCATTGTTGAACTTATCTGAAACATACTAGGTAAAAGTATTAGTCCAACAAGAGATATGTTGACATTAATTACCAAAATCACCTAGGGAGCACTTGTGCTTTCATCCTACTACTCAAGTCCACCAAAAATGAAACACAAGAAAAACACCGTATTCATAAAAATTCTAAGGGGTTCGAATCGTCTTTGTGCGATATGATGGATTATTTGAAATGCTCAATGCACACGATTAGTCTGCAAAAGTATAGTCATCAATCACCAAAACCATGAAGGGAGAAATATGACCTAACACAAGAGCTTCAAGGAGGTGCACTTGAACATCGTTGCGAAGCAGATGTTCGAGTTTTGTGGCCAGGAGGTGACCGCCACCCTGGTGTACAACCACCTCAAGAAGTGGAGAGCTGGATGGATCCAAGTGTCCAAGCTCAGAGACCTTAGTGGCGCCTCATGGGACCGGAACACTTGCTCAATCATTCTGGAGGCAGAGCACTACACCAGCCATGTCGCAGTTAGCTCACCACCCCCTTCTTTTTCACATTGACTACATTGCCTACTCGCAACTAACAACGCTTGTGCTTATTTCATAGGACCATCCCAAAGATGCTGAGTTCCTCAACACACCCATCCAGAACTACAACTAGATGCAACACATCTTCTCCTTTGGGCTGGCTACCGGCAAGCATGCCATGGGCTCCGGTGAGCCCCTCGGTTCTCACATGCCGACGTTCCCAGGCACCTCGGACATAGGGGTAGTCTTTGATGGCCATGACAAGCCATTTGAGCATGTCCCTATGCTCGATAGGAAGAGGAAGAGGGGTGGCCTGATGGAGGAGGAGATCAGTGTCTTCACTAGCATGACCGAGGTCGTGAAGGAGGTGGCAAACGCCATTAGGGATAGCAAGGCCATCGGCATCCACCCTGACATGTATAGTGTCATCATGGAGAAAGGTGGCTTCAGCGATGAGGCTCTCATAGCAGCTCTGAGCCACCTGCTATATAACAAGGCCCAGGGTTTTGGGTTTGTTGCCATGACAGACGCCCACAGGGTGATCTGGCTCAGGAGCTGGCTAGGCAAGCACTACTACTAGAGCTTGCTACTGGTTACCGCGTGCATGATCCTCTACAGCGATGGCGATGGCGACAAGGACAACGATTACGATGATGACGTATATTTTGTGTCGCTAGGGCTTGAAAACAATCTGACCGTCCGTATATTTTGGTGAGGTGGTATATACTAACTCCTCACAGTGATCCTCGGGGTGATCACAAACTTGCGGTGGTAGGATGACACCCTCTTTTGGATGTGGTGGTGGTAGGATGACACCATAGTAGTGCTAGGTTGAACTTGCTTAGCCATATGATCATGCATGCTTACTAGTTCTCTTCTGCTACATTGCTTATTGTTTGTGTGCTCCTTTGTTTGCTGCTTGATTGCTCCATTGCCTGCTGCTTCAACTATTGCTCCTTGTGCACTGATGTATGCCGTGTTCGTCGGGAGGGCACCAGGGGTTTATAGTTCCTCGGAAGCTTGCAACCAACAAGTTTCAGGGTACAGTGACATCAGCCATAGAGGGTTTAAGACTAGGCTGGCGGCAGAAGATGCTTACTGTGACACCCTGGATTCAATCATAGACTAATCATCCACACAAATGTGTACGATCATGATCAGGGACTCACGGGAAGATATCACAACACAACTCTAGACACAAAGTAAAATCATACAAGCTTTATATTACAAGTCAGGGGCCTCAAGGGCTTGAATACAAATGAGCCAGCCGAAGCAACAATATCTGAGTATAGACATAAGTTAAACAAGTTTGCCTTAAGAAGGTTAGCACAAAAGCAACATAGATCGAAAAGGCAAGGCCTCCTGCTTGGGAGCCTCCTAACTACTCCTGGTCATCGGCGGCCTCCACGTAGTAGTAGGATCCGTCGGGGTAGTAGTAGTCATCAGCAGTGGCGGCGGGCTCTTGGGATCCGTCATCTGATCACAACAATCGCATAAAGGGAAAAGGGGGTAGCAAACCAACCGTGAGTACTTATCAAAAGTACTCGCAAGACTTACATCAGATCTATTCTAAGTATGCATCAACATCAAAGGAATGGAGCTATATCTTTGGACTGAACTACAGAAAGGCCAGAAGAGGGGGAAAGCCTAGCCTATCAAAGACTAGCATCTTGAAACATCTTGCGGCATTAGAAGACTGCAGATTAGCATATTATAAGTATCAAGCATGTTGTAGTATTAATGCCTAGAGATCCTTCCTCGACTCCCAGCGAGAAAACAATCCCGGAGCCAATATATCCATTTCACATCTCAGTATCCAGTTCTAGCTATATAGATCGGGATACAACTCTAAGTTGTCCTGTTACCGTGGACACAGCTATTCGAATAGATGAACTTCCCTATAGGGGTGCACCTCATTACCCGATACGCTCAATCATCTCTGGCCAGACACACTATCTTGGGTAATGCCTGGCCTCGGAAGATCAACACGTCGTTGAACTACCTAGGCTCAAAGAGAGGCTAGCACACCGGTCTACATCCTAAATGCGAAGGGGTCATGGGCCAATCGCCCTCTGCAATCTTGCACGTTGTGAACGCGGCCGGGATCAGTCTTGGCTACCTCCTTATACAAGTCAGGTGCTTATGCGGGCCACCCGGGCGCTCGCCGCTAAACCACTGACGTCTGTGAGCTTTCAGAAGAAACATACAACACTGGTTGCCTTAAACTTATCCCGCGTGGCGGTTAGTGCGTATAGGTAAAAACCAACTCAGATCAAATACCCAATCTCGTTAGTGACTTGGGAGCGCGCGGTGACGATCAGTGCTCTTGTCGCCTCGTCTTGAGGACTTACGACAAGGGCCGAGCCCAGCCCACTCCGGGGCAGTCTGCCTGGCCGGCAGTGCCTCATAATTATCTCGCGGGTACCCTCTAGGTCATCACTTGTGGGTACCCCTCGGGGCCGACCCGTTCTCATCATGTTTTTGGGGTAAAGTCAAGTAACCGTGTGTCCATAACACCAAAGGGGAATCCGAGGAATCAACCTCGATGGATTCCATTTGACGTAACCGTCGAGGTGAACTAAGGAGGAATCACCCTCGATGCTTCACTCATGATGGATTGCACAACAGAGTCGATATCAGGTAGTGGTGAAGGAGGAATCACCCTCCGTAGACCATAACTGATCAACTACACTACTGATATCTCATCAGAAGTGCTATATGAGGTATTATCCTCGGCACTCGATAGTAACCCTGAAGTGTCATACAACCAAGTGGGTGTGATGTGATGTGTTGGTCCCTGGACGTCAATCACGTTGATCGAGTCATCAATGGTGAAGCGTGGGAAACAAGGACAAGGTGAGAGGTCATCGATGGATCACTAACCAACCTATACTAAGCATATATGATAAGCAGGTAGGGTACAAAACCAGGTTACAAAAGCAGGCTATGCATCAGCACAAGAGCAATGTCAGGGCTGGTTTTTCAGGACATAAAATCCCAACAAATGACCCTTATGTCATCACCACCCCCAGGATTACTGTTGTTGGTGGACACTTCCTTGATACAGAATTCCATGCAGTTGCAAGAATTATAGTACAAGACCATAAAGGTCCAATGAATATCACAATGATTTCCAGTGGTGGATGAAGGAAGCGACTCGTGGATCTCCAACATTGTGGGGCTCCATTCCCACAGGAACAGCTGGCCTAGATAACTCCTATCTCATGTGGCTGCTATCTTTGAATCCTAGTTTGCGGGGTCGTAGTGCTCCTGTCTGAATCGTGATCTCGCCAAGACAATAGCCAGGGACAAGACAGTGAGTACTTTTGAATGTACTCGCAAACATGATGAACAAAAGGTATACCGAATGCATATGCTCATGATGAATTAAATTATACACATGTGGTGACTGGAAATTTAAGCATGGCATGACAAATATTAATACGGTGTGGAAGAATAAATAAATCATGTTAGTAGTAAATCAAGGAAATGAAATGGAACATCGGGCGTTGGACCGCCCGAGGAATTCTAAGAAAAATGCCAAGCGGGTTGCTACCTCTTGAGCTTGCGTTGGTTTTCCCTTGAAGAGGAAAGGGTGATGCAGCACCGTGGCATAAATATTTCCCTCAGTTTTGAGAACCAAGGTATCAATCTAGTAGGAGATAACGCACAAGTCACCGAATACCTGCACAAACAATCAACAACTTGCACCCAACGCGATAAAGGTGTTGTCAATCCCTTCACGGTCACTTGCAAAAGTGAGATTTGATAGAGATAGATAAACGGTAAAGTAAATATTTTTGGTTTATAGATCTAAAAGTAAAAGATTGCAAAATAGTAGATCAGAAACTAGCAAGATGTAAACGAGATTCATTATAATGGAAAAGAGACCCGGGGGCCATAGGTTTCACTAGTGGCTTCTCTCAAGATAGCAAATATTATGGTGGGTGAAAAAAATAACTGCCGAGCAATTGATAGAAAAGCACATAGTTATGACGATATCTAAGGCAATGATCATGAACATAGGCATCACGTCCGTGTCAAGTAGACCGACTCCTGCCTGCATCTAATACTATTACTCCACAAATCAACCACTATGCAGCATGCATCTAGAGTATTAAGTTCATAAACAACGGAGTAACGCATTAAGAAAGATGACATGATGTAGAGGAATTAACTCAAGCAATATGATGAAAACCCCATCTTTTTATCCTTGATGGCAACAATACAATACGTGCCTTGCTGACCCTACTGTCACTGGGAAAGGACACCGCAAGATTGAATCCAAATATAAGCACTTCTCCCATTGCAAGAAAGATCAATCTAGTAGGCCAAACAAAACCGATAATTCGAAGTGACTTGCAAAGATATCAAATCATGCATATAAGAATTCAGAGAAGAACCAAATAATATTCATAGATAATCTTGATCATAAATCTACAATTTATCGGATCTCGGCAAACACACAACAAAAGAATATTACATCGAATAGATCTCCAAGAACATCGAGGAGAATGTGGTATTGAGAATCAAAGAGAGAGAAGAAGACATCTAGCTGATACCTATGGACCCGAAGGTCTGTGGTAAACTATTCACGCTTCATCGGAGAGGTAATGGTGTTGATGTAGAAGCCCTCCGTGATCAAATCCCCCTCCGGTAGGACGCCGGAAAAGGTCCCTAGATGGGATCTCACGGGTACATAAGGTTGCGACGGTGGAAAAGTGGTTTCATGGCTCTCCTAGATGTTTTCACGGTATAAGAATATATATATAGGCCAAGGAACTAGGTCAGGGGAGCCACGATGGGCCCATGAGGGTGGGGGCGCGCCCTACTGCCTCGTGGCTTCCTGGTTGCATCTCCGACTTCATCTCCAAGTCTTCTTGTTTTCTTTCGGTCCAAGAAAGATCGTCACGAAGGTTTCATTCCGTTTGGACTCCGTTTGTTATTCCTTTTCTGTGAAACTCTAAAATAGGCACAAAAAAAACAGAAACTAGCACTGGGCCCTCGGTCAATAGGTTAGTCCCAAAAATAATAGAAAATAGCATATAAATGCCTATTAAACATCCAAAATAGATAATATAATTTCATGGAACAATAAAAAATTATAGATACGTTGGAGACGTATCAAGCGTCCACAAGCTTAATTCCTGCTCGTCCTCGAGTAGGTAAATGATAAAAACAGATTTTTTTAAGGTGGAATGCTACCTAACATATTTATCCATGTACTCTTCTTTATTGTGGCAAGAATAGTCAGATCCATAAGATTCAAAACAAAAGTTTAATATTGACATGAAAATAATAATACTTCAAGCATACTAACAAAGCAATCATGTCTTCTCAAAATAACATGGCCAAAGAAAGATATCCCTACAAAATCATATAGTCTGGCTATGCTCCATCTTCATCACACAAAATATTTAAATCATGCACAACCCCGATGATAAGCCAAGAAATTGTTTCATACTTTTCATGTTCTCAAACTTTTTCAATCTTCACTCAATACATGAGTGTGAGCCATGGATATGGCACTATAGGTGGAATCGAATGGTGGTTGTGGAGAAGACAAAAAGGAGAAGATAGTCTCACATCAACTAGGCGTATCAACGGGCTATTTAGATGCCCATCAATAGATATCAATGTGAGTGAGTAGGGATTGCCATGCAACGGATGCACTAGAGCTATAAGTGTATGAAAGCTCAAAAAGAAACTAAGTGGGTGTGCATCCAACTTGCTTGCTCACGAAGACCTAGGGCACTTTGAGGAAGCCCATCATTGGAATATACAATCCAAGTTCTATAATGAAAATTCCCACTAGTATATGAATGTGACAACATAGGAGACTCTCTATCAAGAAGATCATGGTGCTACTTTGAAGCACAAGTGTGGAAAAAGGATAGTAACATTGCCCTTTCTTTCTTTTTCTCTCATTTTTTTATTTTTTTATTTGGGCCTTCTCCTTTTTTATGGCCTCTTTTTTTCGTCCGGAGTCTCATCCCGACTTGTGGGGGAATCGTAGTCTCCATCATCCCTTCCTCACATGGGACAATGCTCTAATAATGAAGATCATCACATTTTTATTTACTTACAACTCAAGAATTACAACTCAATACTTAGAACAAAATATGACTCTATTGAATGGCTCCGACGGAGTACCAGGATGTGCAACGATGGAGAGTTACAGATTACTACAACCACCATACCTACCTATTCTTTCATACATGTCACTCTTGAATCATTGCACATCCCGGTGCACCACCGAAGGCATACACATAGAGTCATATTTCGTTCTAAGTATTGAGTTGTAATTCTTGAGTTGTAAGTAAATAAAAGTGTGGCGATCTTTATTATTAGAGCATTGTCCAATGTGAGGAAAGGATGATGTAGACTACGATTCCCCCACAAATTGGGATGAGACTCCGGACAAAAAAAGTTAAAGAAAAAAAAGAGGCCATAAAAAAAGAGAAGGCCCTAATAAAAAGATGAGAGAAAAAGAGAGAAGGGACAATGTTGCTATCCTTTTTCCACACTTGTTTTCAAAGTAGCACCATAATCTGCATGATAGAGAGTC
>JAHHZJ010009951.1:0-10885 GCA_021437245.1 Aegilops speltoides
CGTCGCTACCGGCGAGTCGCCTCGACTTCGCGTTCGCTAAGGGAGGGGCAATGGTGTCCGTGCTCGTCTGGCGGGTTTTTCCGGCGGCGTCGCTCGACTTCGCGTTACGCTAAAAGAAGGCAATGGTGTCACGTGCTTGTCTCGGCGTCCGTCGTTCCTACGGCGGCGCGTCCGCCTCGACTCCGGATTCGCTAAAACGGGTGGCAATGGTGTCACGTGCTCGTCTCGGCGTCGTCGTGCTACGGCGGCGTCCGCCGACTTCGCGTTACGCTAAGCAAGGTGGCCTGGTGTCCGTGCTCGTCTGGCGTCGTCGTCGCTACCGGCGGCGTCCGCCTACTTCGCGTTACGCTAAGGCAAGTGGCAATGGTGTCAGTGCTCGTCTCGGCGTCCGTCGTCGCTACGCGGCGGCGTCGCCGACTTCGCGTGCAGCTAAGCGGTGGCAATGGTGTCACGTGCTCGCTCGGCGTCCCGTCGCTACGCGGCGGCGTCGCCTCGACTTCGCTTCGCTAAAGCGAGGAAACTGGTGTCCGTGCTGTCTCGGCGTCCGTCGTCTTACCGCGGCGGCGTCGCCTCGACTTCGCGTTACGCTAAAGGGTAGCAATGGTGTCGGTGTTGTCTCGGCGTCGTTCGCTACGCGACAACGTCGCCTCGACTTCGCGTTACGCTAAACAGGGGAAGCAATGGTGTCACGTGTCGTCTCGGCGTCCGTCGTCGCTACGCGGCGTCGTCCCTCGATCGCGTTACCTAAGACGAGGAACATGGTGTCACGTGCTGCGTCTCGGCGTCCGTCGTCGCTACGCGGGCATCCGCTCGACTTGCGTTCCGCTAACGAGGTGGCAATGGTGTCCGTGCTGCGTCTGGTCCGTGCCGCTACCGGCGGCGTCGCCTCGACTTCGCGTTCGCTAAAACGAGGTGGCAATGGTGTCACGTGCCGTCTCGGCGTCCGTCGTCGCTACGCGGCGGCGTCCCTCGACTTCGCGTTATACTAAGCGGGGTGGCAATGGTGTCACGTGCGTCTGCGTCGTCGTCGCTACGCGGCGGCGTCGCCCGACTTCGCGTTAAGAGCGAGAGCATTGGTGTCACGTGCTGCGTCTCGGCGTCCGTCGCCGTTACGCCCGGCGTCGCCTCGACTTCGCGTTCGCTAAATAAATTGCAATGGTGTCGCGTGATTGTCTCGTCGTCGTCACTACGCGCAACGTCGCCTCAACTCGTCTGTTGAAACAAGGTGGCGGTGTCACGTGCTCGTCTCGGCGTCGCGTCGTCGCTACGCGGCGGCGTCGCCTCGACTTCGCGTTATACTAGGCAGGGTGGCGATGGTGTCACGTGCTACGTCTCGGCGTCCGTCGTCGCTACGCCAGCGGCGCCCTGACTTCGCGTTACGCTAAACGGTAACGTTGTCCGCGTGCTCGTCGGCGTCGTCGTCGCCCTACGTCGCCTCGGCATTACGCTAAAGCGGTGCTTGGTGTCACGTGCCGTCTCGGTGTCCGTCAGCTACCGCGGCGATGTCGCCTCGACTTCGCGTTCGCTAAACGGTAGCAATGGTGTCGCGTGCTGCTTCCGTCTCTCACCGATGGCCGTCGTACCCGTGGCGGCGTTACGCCTCGACTTCGCGTTACGCTAAGAGCGAGGCAATGGTGTCACGTGCTGCGTCTGGCGTCCGTCGTCGCTACAGCGACGCGTTTGCCGACTTCGCGTTACGCTAAGACAAGGTGGCAATGGTGTCACGTGCTTGTCTCGGCATCCGTCGTCGCTACGCGGCGGCGTCGCCTCGACTCGCGTTACACTAAGACAAGGTGGCAGGGTGTCACGTGCTGCGTCTCGGCGTCCGTCGTCGCTACGCCCGGATGTCGCCGACTTCGCGTCGCTAAAACAGGAAATTGCTTAGCGGTGTCGCGTGCCGTCTCGCGTTAAATCGTCGCTACGCGGCGGCGTCATACTTCGCGTGCACGCTAAAAGCGAAACAATGGTGTCACGTGCTTGTCTCGGCGTCGTCGTTACTCTACGGCGGCGGCGTCGCCTCGCTCTGATTACGCTAAACGAGGGTGGCAATGCAGTGTCGTGCTGCGTCTCGGCGTCCGTCGTCGCTACGCGGCGGCGTCCAGCGTTACGCTAAACGGTGGCCTGGTGTCACGTGCTAAATCTCGGCGTCGTCGTCGCTTCTACGGCGTCGCCTCGACTG
The DNA here is from genome assembly GCA_021437245.1 of Aegilops speltoides. NCBI lineage: Eukaryota > Viridiplantae > Streptophyta > Magnoliopsida > Poales > Poaceae > Aegilops > Aegilops speltoides. Next base: position 2,180 of record JAHHZJ010009951.1, read on the forward strand.
CGTTGCGCTAAGAACGAGGTGGCAATGGTGTCGTGCTGCCGTCTCCGTCGTCGTCGCTACCGCGCGTCACTCGACGCGATGCCGCTAAAACGAGGTGGCAATGGTGTCACGTGCCGTCTACGTCCGTCGTATACAATGACGTCGCCTCGACTCGCTTTACGCTAAGAGCGAGGCAGCGGTGTCACGTGCTGCGTCTCGGCGTCCGTCGTCATTACCGCGGCGGCGTCCGCCTCAACTTCGAGTTCGCTAAATAGGGTGGCAATGGTGTGGTGATTGTCGGCGTCCGTCGTCGCTACGCCAGCGTCCTTCGACTTCGCGTTAAGCAGGGGAAGCAATGGTGTCACGTGCTGCGTCTCGGCGTCGTCGTCGCTACGCGGACGTCGTCCTCGAATCGCGTTACTCTAAAACGAGCAATGGTGTCGCGTGCTGCGTCTCGGCGTCCGTCGTGCGCTTCGCGGCGACATCACCTCTTCACGCGTTCGCTACGAGGTAGCAATGGTGTCCGCGTGCTCCGTCTGGTCGTCGTCGCTACAGCGAGGCGTCCCTCGACTTCGCGTTACGCTAAAACGGTAGTAGATCGCGTGCTGCGTCTCGGCGTCCGTAAATGCGCTACGATAGCGTCACGCCTACTTCGCGTTATACTAAGGCAGGGTGGCGATGGTGTCACGTGCTCGTCTCGGCGTCCGTCGTCGCCCTGCGGACGTCGCCTCGACTTCGCGTTGCTAAAACGAGGTGCATTTATTGTCACGTGCTCGTCTCGGCGTCGTGTCTCGGCGGCGACTTCGCTAGGCAATTAGCAATGGTGTCCGCGTGCTTTCGTCTCGGCGTCCTAAATCGCTTCTGCGCGGCGTCGCCGACTTCGCGTTACGCTAAACGAAATGGCTTGGTGTCGCGTGCTGCGTCTCGGCGTCAATGCGTTACGCTGACAGCGTTCGACTTCACGCGTTCGCTAAAACGAGGTGGCAATGGTGTCGCGTGCTGCGTCTCGGCATCCATCATACTACGCGACAGCGTCGCCTCGTTCGCGTTACACTAAGGCGAGGTAGCAATGGTGTCACGTGCTGCGTCTCGGCGTCGTCGTCGCTACGGCGGCGTCGCCTCGACTGCGCTAAGACAGGGTGGCAATGGTGTCACGTGCTGCGTCTCGGCGTCCGTCGTCACTACGCGGCAGCGTCGCCTCGACTTCGATGCGCTAGACAAGGGAGTGGCAATGGTGTCACGTGCTGCGTCTGCGTCGCGTCGTGCTCGCTGACGGCGTCGCCGACTTCGTTACGCTAAGGCGAAATGGCAATGGTGTCCGCGTGCTCGTCTCGGCGTCGTCGTCGCTTCGCGGCAGCGTCCGCCACTTCGCGTTACGCTAAAACGAGGAAACATGGTGTCACGTGCTCGTCTGGCGTCCGTCGCCCGTTACGCGGCGGCGTCGCGCCTCGACTTCGCGTTACGCTAAATAGGGTGCAATGGTGTCCGTGATTGTCTCGGCGTCGTCGTCCACTGCGGCGGCGTCGCCTCGACTTCGCGTTACGCTAAAACGAGGAACAATGGTGTCACGTGCTCGTCTAAGCGTCTCGTATCACCTGCGTCGTCGCCTCGACTTCGCGTTACGCTAAACGAGGAAGGCAATGGTGTCGCGTGCTTTCGTCTGTCGCGTCGTTACTTGCTGACAACGTCGCCTCGACTTGCGTTACGCTAAGAGCAGGGGTGGCAATGGTGTCACGTGCCGTCTTGGCGTCCGTCGTCGCTGAGGCGTCGCCTCGACTTCGCGTTGCGCTAAGAGCGGTGGCAATGGTGTGCGTGCTTGTCTCGGCGTCGTCGTCGCTACGCGGCGGCGTCCGCCTGACTTCGCGTTATACTAAGAGCGGGGTGGCGTGGTGTCGCGTGCTGCGTCTCGGCGTCGTCGTCATCGCCGCGCGGCGTCCGCCTCGACTCGCGTGCAGCTAAGACAGGGGTAACACTTATTTGTCCGTGCTACGTCTCGGCGTGGTCGCGTGGCCGTGGGGGTAACGTGGTGTCGCGTGCCGTCTGGCGTCCGTAAATCGCTACGCGATAGCGTCGCCTCGACTTCGCGTTACGCTAAAACGAGTGGCAAGGTGTCACATGCCGTCTCGGGGTCGTCGTCGCTACGCGCGGCAGCGTCGCCGACTTCGCGTTACGCTAAAACGGTAGCGCTGGTGTCATGCTCGTCTCGGCGTCGCGTCGTCGCTACCGTCGCGTTCACCTCGACTTCGCGTTACACTAAGAGCGAGTGGCAATGGTGTCGCGTGCTTGTCACGGCATCCATCGTCGCTACGCGATGGCGTCGCCTCGACTTCGCGTTACTAAGACAGGGTAGCAATGGTGTCACGTGCTTCGTCTCGGCGTCGTCGTCGCTACGGCGGCGTCGCCTCGACTTCGCGTGCGCTAAGAGCGAATGGCAATGGTGTCACGTGCTGCGTCTCGGCGTCCGTCGTCGTCTGCGTGACGAGTCGCCTCCGACTTCGCGTGCAGCTAAGACAGGAAGTAACTGGTGTCACGTGCTCGTCTCGGCGTCCGTCGTCGCTACGCGGCGACGTCGCCGACTTCGCGTTACGCTAAAACGAGGAAACAATGGTGTCACGTGCTGCGTCTCGGCGTCCATAAATCGCTCTGGCGGCGACGTCACTTCGATTCGCGTTACGCAAACGAAAGGTGATAATTGTCAGTGCTCGTCTCGGCGTCCGTCGTAAGCTACGCGGCGGCGTCCGCCGACTTCGCGTGCGCTACTGAGGCAGCGGTGTCGCGTGCTGCGTCTCCGTCGGTAAATGCGCTGGCGGCGGCGTCACTTCGACTCGTTACGCTAAGACGGGTGGCAATGGTGTCACGTGCTGCGTCTCGGCGTCCGTCGTCGCTACATGACGGCGTCGCTCACCCGTTCACGCTAAACGAGGGTAGCAATGTCCGCGTGCTCGTCTCGGCGTCGTCGTCGCTACGCGGCAGCGGCCACCACTTCGCGTTACGCTAAGAGCGAGCATTGGTGTCACGTGCTGCGTCGTCGTCGCATTACGTAACGGCGTCGCCGACTTCGCGTTACCTAAACGAGTAGCAATGGTGTCACGTGCTCGTCTCGTCGTCGCTTCGCGGCGGCGTCCGCCTATCTCGCGTTACGCTAAGACGAGGGAGCATTGGTTGTCACGTGCTCGTCTCGGATCTTCGCCGTTACAGCGACCAGCGTCGCCTCGACTTCGCGTTGCCTTCTGACGAGGAAACAATGGTGTCACGTGCTGCGTCTAAGCGTCCGTCGTCGCTACGCGGCGTCGTCGCCGACTTCGCTACGCTAAAACGTAATAGTGTCACGTGCTCGTCGGCGTCGTCGTTGCTACCGCGACAACATCCGCCTCGACGCGTGCGCTAAAACGGTAGCAATGGTGTCACGTGCCGTCTTGGCGTCGTCGTCGCTACGCGAGCGTCGCCTCGACTTCGCGTTACGCTAAGACAGGGTAGCAATGGAGTCACGTGCTGCGTCTCGGCGTCCGTCGTCGCTACGCGGCAGCGTCGCCTCGACTTCGCGTTATACTAAAACGGGGTAGCAATGGTGTCACGTGCTGCGTCTCGCGTCCGTCGTCGCTACGCCAGCGGCGTCGCCTCGACTTCGCGTTATGCTAAAACGGTGTACTTGTTGTCCGTGCTGTCTCGGCGTCGTCGTCGCTACGCGGCGGCGTCGCCTCGACTTCGCGTTACGCTAAAACGGTGTGATAATTGTCCGCGATGCTCGTCGGCGTCGCGTGTTACGTCCGCCTGTGCGTGTTACGCTAAAACGGTAATTATGGCAGAGTCCGTGCTTTCGGCGTCGTCGTCGCTACGCGGCGGCGTCGCCTGACTTCATGCGTTACTAAAGATGGGGTGGCGATGGTGTCACATGCTGCGTCGGCGTCCGTCGCCGCTACGGCGGCGTCGCCTCGACTTCGCGTTACGCTAAAACGGGGTAACTGTTGTCCGCGTGCTTTCGTCTCGGCGTCCGTCGTCGCTAGCGGCCGCGTCGCTATTTCGCTAAAACGAGTGCAATGGTGTCACGTGCTGTCTGGCGTCCGTAAATGCTACCGCGGACGACATCGCCTCGACTTCGCGTGCAGCTAAAACGGTGCTTGGTGTCGCGTGCTGCGTCTCGGCGTCGCGTCGCTTCGCGGCGGCGTCGCCGATGCGCTAAGACAGGGTGGCAATGGTGTCATGTGCTCGTCTCGGTCAAATTAAGCTACATGACGGCGTCTGCCGACTTCGCGTTACGCTAAGAGCGAAATTGGCAGTGTCACGTGCTGCGTCTCGTCGTCGTCTGACGGCGATCGCCGACTTCGCGTTGCAGCTAAGGCGAGGCAATGGTGTCACGTGCCGTCTCGGCGTCCTCGTCGCTTCTGGCGGCGTCGTCATCCGACTTCGTGTTCGCTAAACGAGGGTAACGTATGGTGTCACGTGCTCTCATCTCGGCGTCGTCGTCGCTACGCGATGGCGTCCGCCTCGACTTCGATACGCTAAAGACAGGTGGCAATGGTGTCACGTGCTCGTCTCGGCGTCCGTCGTCGCTACGCGACAGCGTCGCCTCGACTTCGGTCGCTAAAACGGTGGCAATGGTGTCACGTGCTCGTCTCGGCGTCGCGTCGTCGCTACAGCGGCGTCAGTCGACTTCGCGTTATGCTAAGACAGAGGTGCAATGGTGTCACGTGCTGCGTCTGGCGTCGTCGCTACGCGGCGACGTCGCCGACTTCATACGCTAAAACGAGGAAATGCGGTGTCACGTGCTGCGTCTCGGCGTCCGCCGTGCGTTACCGCGGCGGCGTCGCCTCGACTTCGCGTTACGCTAAGATAGGGTGGCAATGGTGTCATGTGTCGTCTGGCGTCCGTCGTCGCTACGATGGCGTCCTTCGACCGCGTTACCCAAGACAAGGAGGCAATGGTGTCGTGCTGCGTCGGCGTCGTCGTCGCTACGCGATGGCGTCGCCTCGACTGCGTTGCAGCTAAGACAAGGTGGCAATGGTGTCACGTGCTGCGTCTGGCGTCGTCGTGCTACGCGGCAGCGTCGCTTCGTACCCTAAGACAGCGTGGCATTGTTGTCACGTGCTGCGTCTCGGCGTCCGTTCGCTACGGCGGCGTTTACTTCTCGACGCGATACGCTAAGGCAATTGGCAATGGTGTCACGTGCTGCGTCTCGGCGTCGTCGTCACTACGCGGCGACGTCGCCTCATTTTGGCGATATTGTCACGTGCTGCGTCTCGCATAAAATGTCGCTACCGTGGCGGCGTCCGCCTCGACTTCGCGTTACACTAAGGCGAGGGTGCAATGGTGTCACGTGCGTCTGGCGTCCGTCGTCGCTACTGCGGCGACGTCGCCTCGACTTCGCGTTCGCTAAGACGAGTGTACTGGTGTCCGCGTGCTCGTCTCGCGCGTCCATCGTCGCTTCTGCGGCGGCGTCGCTCGACTTCGCGATCGCAAACGGGTAGCAATGGTGTCGCGTGCTCATCTCGGCGTCCGTCATTACGCTACCGGCAGCGTCGCCGACTTCGCGTTCGCTAAAACGAGTGGCGCTTTATTGTCGCGTGCTACGTCGGCGTCCGTCGTCGCTACGATGGCGTTCGCCTCGACTTCGCGTTGCCTAAGACACGGTAGCAATGGTGTCACGTGCTTTCGTCTCGGCGTCGCATCGTCGCTACGCGGCGACGTCGTCGCTCGACTTCGCGCGTTACGCTAAGGCGAGGGTGGCAATGGTGTCACGTGCTCGTCTCGGCGTCGTCGTCGCTACGCGGCGGCAGCGTCCGTCGACTTCGCGTTATGCTAAGGCAGGAACAATGGTGTCACGTGCTCGTCTCGGCGTCCGTCGTGCGTTACGCGGCGGCGTCCGTCTCGACTTCGCGTTCACGCTAAGATAGGATGGCAATGGTGTCACGTGCTTACCGGCGTCGCGTTAGCCGCTACGCCGATAGCGTCGCCTCGACTTCGCGATACGCTAAAACGAGGAAACAATGGTGTCACGTGCTTTCGTCGGCGTCCGTCGTCGCTACGCGTCGTCGCCGACTTCGTCATTAAGCTAAAACGAGGCAATGGTGTCATGCTGCGTCTCGGCGTCGTCGTCGCTACGCGGCGACGTCGCCTCGACTTCGCGTTCACGCTAAGAGCGAGGGGCGGTGTCACGTGCTGATCCCGGCGTCGTCAAATGCTACGCGGCGGACGTCGCCTCGACTTCGCGTGCGCTAAGACGGTGGCAATGGTGTCACGTGCTCGTCTGGCGTCGTCGTCGCTACGCGGCAATCGCCTGCGATGCGCTAAGGCGGTGGCAATGGTGTCGCGTGCCGTCTCGGCGGCGTCGTCGCTACGCGGCGGCGTCGCCTCGACTTCGCGTTACGCTAAGGCGAGAAACAGCGGTGTCACGTGCTGCGTCTCGGCGTCCATAAATGCGTTACCGTGGCGTCGCCTCGACTTCGCGTTACGCTAAGATAGGATAGCAGCTAAAGACAGGGAAGCAATGGTATTGTCCGCGTGCTTTCGTCTCGGCGTCATTCGTTAAGCTACGCTGCGTCGTCGCCGACTTCGCCCGATGCAGCTAAGAGCGAGGCAATGGTGTCATGCTGCGTCTCGGCGTCGTCGTCGCTACGCTAGCGTCCGCCTCGACTTCGCGTTAGCTGAACAAAGTAGCAATGGTGTCATGTGCTCGTCGGCATCGCGTCGTCGCTACCGCGATAATCGCCTCATTCGCGTTACCCTAAGGCGAGGCAATGGTGTCACGTGCTCGTCTCGTCGCGTCGTTGCTACTGCGGCGTCGCCTCGACTTCGCGTTACACTAAACGAGGGTAGCAATGGTGTCACGTGCTGCGTCTCGGCGTCGTCGTGCGCTACGCGGCGTCGCCTCGACCGCCTTACCCTAAGACAGCGTGGCATTGTTGTCACGTGCTCGTCTCGGCGTCCTCGTCGCTACCGCGGCGTTATCGACTTCGCGTCGCTAAAACGAGGTAGCAATGGTGTCACGTGCTGCGTCTCGGCGTCCGTCGTCGCTACCTGGCGGCGTCGCTTCGACTTCGCGTTCGCTAAAGAGCGAAATTAACGTGGTGTCCGTGTGCTCGGCATCCGTCGTCGCTACATGATGGCGTCCTTCGACTTCGCGTTACGCTAAGGCAGTGGCAATGGTGTCACGTGCTGCGTCTCGGCGTAAATCGCTGCATGACGGCGTCGCCTCGACTTCGCGTTACGCTAAAGACAGGTAGCGGGTGTGCGTGCCGTCTCGGCGTCCATAAATACTTCGGCGCAGCGTCACTTCGGCTTCGCGATACAGCAAACAGTGGCAATGGTGTCGATGCTGCGTCTCGGCGTCGTCGTCGTCTGCGGCAGCGTCGCCTCGACTTCGCGTTACGCTAAAACGGTGCAATGGTGTCCGCGTGCTCGTCTCACCGGCGTGCCGTTCGGGCGTCGTTCGCTACGCGGCGGCGTCGCCCGACTTCGCGTGCGCTTAAGCAGGGTGCAATGGTGTCCGTGCTCGTCGGCGTCCGTCGTCGCTAGCGGCGGCGTCACGCCGACTGCGTTCGCTAAAGGCAGGAACGGTGTCACGTGCTGCTCGGGTCCATCGTCGTTTGCGGCGGGTCGCCTCGACTTCGCGTTACGCTAAGATGGATGGCAATGGTGTCCGTGCGTCTCGGTCCGTCGTATGCGTACGCGGCGGCGCCTCGACTTCGCGTTACGCTAAACAGGGAGGCAATGGTGTCCGTGCTCGTCTCGGCGTCCGTCGTCGCTACGCGGCGTCGTCCTCGACTTCGCGACGCTAAGCGGGGGCAATGGTGTCACTGCTCGTCTCGGCGTCGTCGTCGCTACGCGATAGCGTCGCCTCGACTTCGCGTTACGCTAAGACGGGTGGCAATGGTGTCATGTGCCGTCTCGGCGTCCGTCGTCGTACCCGATGGCGTTCGCCTCGCCGTTACCCTAAGGCAGGAGGCAATGGTGTCCGTGCTGCGTCTCGGCGTCCGTCGTCGCTACGCGTGCGGCGTCGCCTCGACTTCGCGTTACGCTAAGCGAGTGGCAATGGTGTCATGCTCGTCTCGGCGTCTCGTCGCTACGCGGCAGCGTCCGCCGACTTCGCGTTACGCTAAACGGTGGCATTGGTGTCACGTGCTCGTCTCGGCGTCCTTCGCTACGGCGGCGCGTCCGCCTCGACTTCGCGTTACGCTAAGACAGGGTGGCAATGGTGTCACGTGCTGCGTCTCGGCGTCGTCGTCGCTACGGGCGGCGTCGCCGACTTCGCGTTCAGCTAAAACGGGCAATGGTGTCCGTGCCGTTCGGCGTCGTCGTCGCTACGCGGCGTCGCCTCGACTTCGCGTTCGCTAAACAGGTGGCTGGTGTCACGTGCTCGTCTGGCGTCGTCGTCGCTACTCGGCGGCGTCTCGACTTCCATACGCTAAACGGTGCATGGTGTCACGTGCTCGTCTCGGCGTCCGTCGTCGCTACGCGGCGGCGTCGCCGACTTCGCGTTCGCTAAACAGGGGCAATGGTGTCACGTGCTCGTCTCGGCGTCCGTCGTCGCTACGCGGCGTCGTCGACTTCGCGTTACGCTAAGACAGGGTGCAATGGTGTCACGTGCTCGTCTCGGCGTCGTCGCGCTACGCGGCGGCGCCGTCGACTTCGCGTTACGCTAAACAGGGGGCAATGGTGTCACGTGCTCGTCTCGGCGTCCGTCGTTAGGGCGGCGTCCGTCACTTCGCGTTCGCTAAGAAGGAGGGCAAT
>JAHHZJ010009954.1:0-63130 GCA_021437245.1 Aegilops speltoides
AAAGTTTTTTTTCTTTTGTTTTTAACAGTATTTTTTGCTGCGATTTTGAGTGTTGTAGAACGTAGATTATTAGGATTTTTTCAAAATAGACATGGACCGAACCGAGTTGGTTGGTTTGGAAGTTTACAATTATGTGCTGATATGATAAAAATTTTATTTAAAGAAGACTGGATTCCTCCATTTAGTAGGAAATTTATTTTTATTTTATCACCAGTTATTGCTTTTGTTTCTTTATTATGTGTTATACCAATTATTCCTTTTACGTCTAATTTTTTTATTATTGATCTCAACATAGGTATTTTATTTTTTTTAATGATGGCTAGTTTATCTGTTTATGCTGTATTGTTTGCAGGTTGGTCTAGTAATAATAAGTATTCATTATTAGGAGCAATGCGTGCTTGTGTTCAAACTTTAAGTTACGAGGTTTTTTTAGGTTTATCTTTAATGGGTGTGGTTGCACAATCAGGATCTTTTAAAATAATTGATATTGTAAATAGTCAAAAAGAAATTTGGAATATTATTCCACAATTTTTTGGTTTTTTAACTTTTTTTATAGCAGGTTTGGCAGTCTGTCACAGACATCCTTTTGATCAACCTGAATCTGAACAAGAATTAGCTGATGGTTATCATATTGAATATTCTGGTATGAAATTTGGTTTATTTTTTATTGGAGAATATATTTCTATTATTACCATTTCATTATTAATAGTGACAATTTTTTTTGGTGGTTGGTTAGGACCTTGGACTTCAAGTTTTCTTTGGTTATTTTTAAAAACAATTTTTTTTATTTTTATTTTTATTTTAATTAGAGCTTCTTTACCACGACCTAGATATGATCAAATCTTATCAATGGGATGGAAAGTATGTTTGCCTTTAACCTTGTTCAATCTGCTTGTAACAGCTTTTTTTATATTATTATAAATTTTATAAGAGATTTTTTTATTTATGATTTTAAAAAATATTATTGTCGGATTTTTGACTCAAATAAGAAGTATTTTGATGATTGGTGCAAATATTTTTTCAAAATCGGAAACCCAATCGTATCCAGAAGAAAGAGTAAATTTATCACCTCGTTATAGAGGACGAATTATATTAACACGCAATTTAGATGGAAACGAACGTTGTGTAGCCTGTAATTTATGTGCAGCAGTTTGTCCTGTAGACTGTATTTCTCTACAAAAATCCGAAAAAGTTGGTGGACGTTGGTATCCAGAGTTTTTTAGAATTAATTTTTCTCGTTGTATTTTTTGTGGTTTATGCGAGGAAGCATGTCCTACTGCTGCTATTCAATTAACTCCTGATTTTGAATTATCTGATTTTAAAAGAAAAGATTTAGTATATGAAAAAGAAGATTTATTAATTTCAGGTCCAGGAAAATATCCAGATTATAATTTTTATAATTTTACTGGTATAGCTATAGAAGGTAAGAAGATAGGCGAATTAGATATCGAATCTAAACCTGTAAATGTGAAGGATTTATTACCATAAGGAGATTTTTATGGAGTATGTTTTTTATATCTGTTCATTGGTTTCAATTATTTCTACTTTTTGCGCAATTATACAAAAAAACGCAATATACTCTCTTTTATATTTAATCATTTCTCTTTTATCAATATCAGGTGTTTTTTTTTCATTAGGTGCTTTTTTTGCGGGTGCTTTACAAGTTATTATTTACGCAGGTGCTATAATAGTATTATTTGTTTTTGTTATTATGATGCTCAATATAAGTGATAAAAAGGAGATAAAAGAAATAAAACATTTACGATCTTATTCTTGGATTGGAACTATTTCTTTATCTTTAGTATTATTTTTATCAATGACTTATGCAATATTTTGTTTGAAAAATAAAAAAATAGAAACATTATTAATTGATTCAAAAATAGTAGGGATTAGTTTATTTGGTCCTTATGTGTTATTAGTGGAATTATCTTCAATTCTTTTACTATCTGCTTTAGTTGTTGTTTTTCATATTGGCACAGAAAAAAAATCAAAACATAATTAATCATAACAATTAATATTTATAAGGATGATGATTGATGCTTTCTTTATTTCATGGTTTATTTTTATCATTAATATTATTTGTTCTAGGTTTAACGTCTTTAGTGATAAGACGCAATATATTATTTATATTGATTAGTTTGGAGATAATGATGAATGCTGTCGGTTTAGCATTAGTAGTAGTTGGTAGTTACTGGCAACAAGTAGATGGTCAAATAATGTATATATTTGCTATTACTTTAGCTGCATCAGAAGCAAGTATTGCTTTAGCATTAGTACTACAACTTTATCGACGTTGGAAAACATTAAACATTGATATTTTAAGTGAGATGCATGGATGAATATTATTTTTTTTATAGTTTTGTTCCCACTCATCGGATTTTTGTTTTTATCCTCTACACAAGGTTTAATCTCTACAAGAAAATCTTCAAATATAGGTATTTTATCAATATTTATATCATTTTTAATCACTTTTTTTTATATTATAAGTTTTAGAAACAATACTGATCAAGTTTATATTCAAAAATTATGGTCATGGATATGCGTTCAAGGTTTTAAAATTGATTTTTCTTTTCTTTTAGATGGCTTATCTTTAAGTATGTTATCTGTAATTACAGGTGTAGGATTACTAATACATATTTTTTCTTCTTGGTATATGAAAAAAAAAGAAGGTTCTGCTCGATTTTTTGCATATACTAATTTATTTATAGCAAGTATGTCTATTTTAGTATTAGCAGATAATTTTTTATTTATGTTTTTGGGATGGGAAGCAGTTAGCGTATGTTCTTATTTACTTATAGGTTTTTATTATACCGAATCTAATAATAACTATTGTGCTATGAAAGCTTTTATTTTAACTAGAGTTTCTGATATTTTTTTAATGATTGGAATATTTTTGTTGTATAAAGAATATAGTACTTTAAATTTTCAAGAAATTAAATTTCTATCAACTTTTTTAAATATAGAAAATTATTATCATTTAAATTTTATTACATTTTGTTTATTGATAGGTGTGTTAGCAAAATCAGCACAGTTGCCGTTACAAACTTGGTTATCTGACGCCATGGTTGGTCCTACTCCTGTTTCAGCTTTAATACATGCTGCTACTATGGTTACAGCTGGTATTTATTTAATAGCAAGAACGCATTTTTTATTTTTATTAACCCCAGATATATTATATCTGATAAGTTTTATTGGTACGTTAACAATATTAATTTCTAGTATTTCTGCTTTAGTCCAGACTGACATAAAACGTATTTTAGCTTATTCTACTATGAGTCAGATAGGATATATGTTTTTAGCATTAGGAGTTCAGGCGTGGAGTGCAGCAATTATGCATTTAATTATACATGCAATTTTTAAGGCATTGTTATTTTTATCTGCTGGTTCATTAATTATATCATGTAAAAATCAAAAAAATATATTTAAAATGGGTGGTTTGCGCAAAAAACTACCGTTTTTATATATTAATTTTATAGTTGGAGGTGCATCTTTAATTTCTTTTCCTTTAGTGACAGCTGGTTTTTATAGTAAAGGAAATATTTTGTTCAGTGTGTTACAAAGTGGTCATATTAATTTATTTCTAATTGCTTTATTTTGTTCTTTTTTAACATCTATTTATACATTTAGAATGATTTTTGTTGTTTTCCATGGAAAAGGACAAATTCAAACAGAAACTCATTCTCAAGGTTTAGAACATAGTCTACCATTATTAATTCTCTTGTTTTTTTCTACATTTTTTGGTTCATACATTATTCCACCATTATCACATGTATTTCCTGTATCTAATTTATTAATAGAGAAAAAATTTTTATTTGAAATTATATGCAGCATATTATCTATTTCTGGAATATATATTTCTTATTATATTTGGATTTATAATAGATCTTATATTAACAAACTTTTTCATTTTAATTTTGCAAAATCTCTCTATTATTTTTTTTTAAAAGGTTGGGGTTTTGATTATTTTTATAATATATATTTTGTAAAATTTTATTTATATATATCTCATATGTTATCTTTTGATCCATTTAATAAAATAATGTATCTTTTTATAAAGATAACTAAAATGTTTAATTTTTATTTGTTAAAAACTAGTAATGGTTATATTAGATGGTATATAGCTTCAATAATATTAGGAATTAATTTAATTTTCATATTAATTTTATTTTATTAGTTTATTTTAAAATTAATTGTTTCATAAAAATAACATTGATTAAATAGTCATAGTGAATAATAGGAATATACGTGTAATGTTACTTTCTTTATTAATTATAATTCCATTTTTTAGTAGTTTTATTTCTTTTTTCTTATAAATTTAATAAAAATATTCCTAAGTGGAGTGCATTATTAGGAATAATATTAACTTTATTAGTTAGTATTAAATTATTGCTGAAAAAAAATTATTATATTTTTCAACATGAACATTATCCTAATTGGGATGATCAATTAATTATACCTTGGATATCAAGATTTGGTATTTCATTTAACATTGCTATCGATGGCTTGTCTATTGTTATGATTATTTTTGCATCTTTGTTATCTACTATAGCATTAGCATGTTCATGGAATGAAATTAAAATAAAAGAAGGGTTTTTTTATTTTAATTTTATGTTAGTTTTTAGTGGAATTATTGGTGCTTTTATTTCTTGTGATCTTTTTTTATTTTTATTTTTTTGGGAAATAATGTTGATTCCTATGTATTTTTTAATTTCATTATGGAGTAACCAAAATGAAAAAGAAAATAGTTATTTAGCTGCTAATAAGTTTTTTATATATGGACAAATTTCTGGTTTAATTTTACTGTCATCGATTTTATTATTAGTTTTTAATCATTATCAAGTTACTAATATACTGACTTTTGATTATAATTTATTGATTACTTCATCAGTAAATAAATATATAGAATATACTGTAATGTTAGGGTTTTTTTTATCTTTTGCTATAAAAATGCCCATTGTACCATTTCATGGTTGGTTGCCAGATGTACATGTTCAATCTGCATCTTGTGGTGCAGTAGAGATTATAGGAGTTTTATTAAAAACCGCTCCTTATGCACTTTTAAGATATAATTTAATTTTATTCCCCCATTCAACAGAAGATTTTGTTCCAATTGCAATGTTTTTAGGATTAATAAGTATGTTTTATGGAGCTTTTGTTGCATTTTCTCAAAAAAATATTAAACGTTTAATTGCTTATTCTTCAATTTCTCATATGGGATTAATTTTAATTGGTATTTATAGCAATAGTGAAATAGCACTTCAAGGTGTATTGATTCAAATGTTATCTAATAGTTTATCTACGGCTGCTTTATGTGTATTATCGGGTCAATTATATAAGCGCTTGAAAACTCAAGATATGTCTCAAATGGGAGGATTATGGTCGTATATTTATTGGATTCCAGGTTTTACTTTGTTTTTTTCTCTTGCCAATTTAGGAATACCTGGAACAGGTAATTTTATTGGTGAATTTTTAATTTTATCTGGTATATTTCAGTTTTTTCCATTTATATGTATATTAGCTACAACAGGTATTGTTTTTTCTTCTATTTACTCGTTAAATATGATACAAAAAATTTTTTATGGTTCGTCTAAAAAAAATTTTCCAATGTTTTTTTTAAAAAAACAGGAATTATGGATCGTAATAGTATTAATTTTTATGTTAATTTTTTTAGGTATAAATCCGCAAAAAATTATAGATACTTCGTACAATTCTATACATAATATTCAGAAAGAATTTAATCATTCTATTTTAAAGATAAGGTTGTGATAGGTAATGATAAAAAATTTACAACAATTCATAGCACTGTTGCCTTTTCTAATTATACTAGTTACTTTAGTAACAGTAATATTATCTATTTCTTATAATAGAAATCATTTTTTTGTTTCAGGATTGAGTATATTAGGTTTTATTTCTGCATTATTTTCATTGTATTTTTTAACTACAGTAATTCCAATAGATATCACTGGTTTATTACATGTGGATGGTTATTCTATTTTTTATATTGGCATGATTCTTATTGCTAGTATTAGTACCTGTATTTTTGCATATCCATGTTTACTGAAATATGAATTTAATAAAGAAGAATTTTACCTATTAATATTAATGTCTACTTTGGGAGCTGTATTATTAGTTATCTCTAATCATATAGCATCATTTTTTATTAATATTGAACTAATGTCTTTACCTGTATTTGGTTTGATTGGTTATTTTAGTTATAAGAAAAAGTCTTTAGAAGCTTTATTTAAATATCTTATTTTGTCTGGTGTTGCATCGAGTTTTTTACTAATGGGTATCGCATGGGTGTATTCTATTTCTGGTAGTTTAAGTTTTATATCTGTAAATAGAATTTTTAATGTAGTATCTTTAAATGAAAAATTAATAGTATTATTTGGTATAAGCATGATATTTTTGTCCTTATTTTTTAAATTATCTGTAGTACCATTTCATTTATGGACTCCTGATATCTATCAAGGAACTTCAGCATTAGTATTATCGTTTTTTTCTACAGTTGGGAAAATCTCTATTTTTTGTTTATTGTTAAACATATCATCAGATATCATTATTTCAAATAATAGAACACTATATTTTATAATATCATTAGTTACTTTTTTTTCTATGATATTAGGTAATTTAATGGCTCTTTTTCAAGAAAATTTAAAAAGATTTTTAGGATATACATCTATATCACAAATAGGATATCTTTTTGTAGTATTACTTACATCAGAGAATAACTACATATTTTCTTTAGAAGCTAATAGTATATATTTATTTAGTTATTTATTTAGTAATATAGCATTCTTTGGTATCATGAATTTAATTGCTAATGCTTGTGAAAATAATAATGGAAATTTAATATCTTCATATCAAGGATTATTTTGGTCACAGCCTATTTTATCGAGTATATTAACTCTTGTTTTACTCTCTTTGGCAGGAATCCCAATGACTTTGGGATTTATCAGTAAGTTTTATATATTATCTATTATTATACAAGAACATTTATGGATCTTATGTTTTGGATTTTTAATAGCAACTTTATTAGGTTTTTACTGCTATTTAAGAATTATTATTAATTTGTATTTAACTCCATCATTACCATTACAACACAATTTTAAAATATCAAATTATTGGGTTTACACTCCTTCTGGAATATTAATATTATTTTCAGCAATAATTCTATTATTTTTAGGTTTATATCCGAATCCTTTGATTAGTTTAGTAAAAGTACCTGAATTATTTAAATATTAAAAATATTTTTTCATACAATAGGATCAATATTAGTGATTTATATTTCTTCTATGACATTACTTTGGAGCATTTTTTTTTTCTTTATTTTAATTATATTCATAATAGATCATTATATCTATAATCACAAAAAAATAGAGAGAAAAAATTTAAAACATTCTTATTTTTATTATTTTCATTGGTTTTTTTTATCTTTATTTTTTTCTGTCATATTTTGGTTTTTAACTTATCAAAATAAAGGTAGTACGATTGCCAATGAAAATATTGCATTGTTTTTTACAGGATATTTATTAGAAATATTACTTTCAATTGATAATGTTTTTGGATGGTTTCTTATTTTTAAATCTTTAAAGATACCAAAAATTTTTCAAAGAAAAATTTTATTGTATGGTGTATGGGGTGCGTTAATATTGCGTTCTATTTTAATTTTTTATGGAGAAATTTTATTTTCAAAATATAATTGGTTTTTGTACTTATTTGGTATATTTTTTGTATTTGCTAGTGCAAAGGTTATTTTTTTCAAAAATGAAGATTCTTCAAAAGAAAAAAAAAATCGAATGTTTTTTTTCTATAAAATTTTTAGAGTTTCAAAAGAAATTAATAGTAAAAAATTTTTTTTTATTATCAAAAAAAATAAGCTTTTTATAACCCCTTTATTCTTATCTTTAATTGTAATAGAACTAAGTGATATTGTGTTTGCAATAGATAGTATTCCTGCCATTTTTTCTATTACTAATAATTTTTTTATTATACTGACTTCAAACATTTTTTCAGTACTCGGTTTAAGATCAATGTATTTTTTTATATCGATAATAATAGATAAGAATCCCGAAATCGAATATGGATTGTCATTTGTATTAATGTTTATTGGATTTAAAATATTATTTTCAAAATTTTTTGTTATATCAACATTTATTACATTATTAACAATATCAATAATATTAATTATTACATTTTTAATTAATAGAATTTTATATTTTAAAAAATATTAAATTATACATCTTTTAATAAAATATTTCTATTTTCAGTTTTATTTAATATGTATATAGAATAAAATTTTTTATATATAAAAAAATTAATATTATTTTCTATAAAATAATAACATGAATAATATACTTAATAAAAATAATTCTTTATCTATATGGTTAAAATATTTAGAAAAATTAGATAAAAAAATAATATTAGATCTTAACGAATTAAAATCTATTGCAAAAAAATTAGATTTATTAACTTTTAGAGCATTTATCTTTACTGTTGCAGGTACTAATGGTAAAGGTACAACATGTGCAATGTTGGAAAAGTTACTTTTAAATTCAGGTTATCAAGTAGGATTATATACTTCTCCTCATCTTATTAGTTATTTAGAACGTGTTCGTATTAACGGTAGTGTTCTTACTTCAGAAGAACATATTAATTCTTTTCAGGAGATAGAAATAGCAAGGAATTCAACTTTATTAAGTTATTTTGAATTTATTACACTTTCAGCGTTACTTTTATTTAAAAGATATTCATTAGATGTTATAATATTAGAAGTTGGTTTAGGTGGTCGTCTAGATGCTACTAATATTATAGATTCTAATTTATCTATAATTACTAATATAGAAATAGACCATAGTGTTTTATTAGGACATACTCGTTCAAGTATCGCTCGTGAAAAATCTGGTATTTTTAGAAAAAATAAAATATCTGTTATTGGAGAAATAAATATTCCAAGTACTATAGATCAAGAAGCTCAAGTAAAAAAAACTATATTAAAAAAAAATAATAGAGATTGGTTTTTGGAAAAATATGATCATTATTGGAATTTTATTCATGAAGATATTAAATTATATGGTTTACCTAATACTCAGATACCAATTTCTAATACAGCTCTTGCATTAGCTGCGTTATATTATTCAGATTTTAAAATAAGTGAAAAAGTTATAAGAACAACAATTCCCTTTGTGCGATTACCAGGAAGATTTCAAATTATTTCTGTTTGTCCTCATATTATTATTGATGTAGCTCATAATCTACATTCAGCTTTATATTTATTTAATAAAATAGATAGTATGAATATAAAAGGTAAAATATATGCAATAGTAGGTATGTTAGAGGATAAAGATATCAATGGAATTGTTAATCCATTTAAAAGAAAAATTCACTATTGGTATGCTGCACCTTTAAAAACGTCACGTACTGCTACTATAAAACAATTAAAAAAATCTTTACCGTCTCATAATACAAAAATATTAAGCAGTATACATGAAACTTATAAAAAAGTACTTTTGTTAGTAAAAAAACAAGATGCTATTTTAGTTTTTGGTTCATTTTTTACTGTATCAGAATTTATTAAAGCAAAAAAATTAGAAGACAATATAAATATATTTAAAAATGCAATTTCGGAAAAATAATGTTTTTAATAGATTATGTTATTATTTTTATTATCTTTGTTTCAGTATTCTTTGGTTTATTCCGTGGTTTTTTTAAAGAAATAATATCTTCTTTTTTTTGGTTTTTTAATTTTTATTTTTTTAATAAATATTATTATTTTAATTCTTTTATATAGACGCTTTGCAAAATATTTTTTTAAAAAATAAAATTTCAATATTAGTTATATTTTTTTTTTATAAAAAAATATTAAATTATATTTCAAAAAAAATTATAAAAAAAATGAATTTTTCTTTTTTTAATATTGTTTTAGGCGGTTTTTTGGAATATTTCGTAGTATGATAATCATATTTTTACTGCTTTTTATTTTTAAATACTTTAGCAATATCGGCTATAATAATTATATAAAAAGTTCTATTGTAATGTCTGTTTTTTTTAAAATTACAAATTATTTTTTTATTTATTTTTGATTTTTTCAAAAAAACTAAGCACATTTTTAGTGTTAGTATATCTAAAATGATAGTGTGCTTAGAATTATATAAATTAAATTATTATAGAAAATATTTTAATGTTCAAACATAGCTGAAATAGATTCTTCATTACTAATTCTTCTAATTGCTTCTGCTAACATACCTGATAAGGTTAGTGTTCGTACATTTGGTAATGATTCAATATTTTCTGATAATGGGATTGTATCACATACAACAACTTCATCAATCATAGAATTTTTTAAATTTATAGAAGCATTTCCAGAAAAAATAGGATGTGTCGCATATGCGAAAACTCTTTTTGCTCCTCTTTCTTTTAAAGCTTCTGCAGCTTTGCAAAGAGTACCCCCTGTATCTATCATATCATCTACTAAAATACAATCACGATTTGCTACATCACCAATAATATGCATAATCTGAGATACATTGGCACGAGGTCTTCTTTTATCAATAATTGCCATATCTGTATCATAAAGTAGTTTAGCGATAGCTCTAGCTCTTACTACCCCGCCAATATCAGGAGAAACAACAATTGGATTTTTTAGTTCTCGTTGTAACATATCTTCTAAAAGAATTAAACTTCCAAAAACATTATCGACAGGAACATCAAAAAAACCTTGTATTTGTTCTGCATGGAGATCTACTGTAAGTACTCGATCTACTCCGATACTAGATAAAAAATCTGCCACTACTTTTGCTGTTATAGGAACTCTAGCTGATCTTACACGACGATCTTGACGAGCGTATCCAAAATAAGGTATTACTGCAGTGATTCTACCAGCAGAAGCTCGTCTTAAAGCGTCTACCATGACAACTAATTCCATTATGTTATCATTAGTAGGTGAGCAAGTTGATTGAATAATAAAAACATCACCACCTCTAACATTTTCATTTATTTGGACACTAATTTCACCATCACTAAATCGTCCTACAGTAGCATTTCCTAGACTAATATATAATCTATTCGCAATTAATTTAGCTAGTTTTGGAATAGAATTTCCGGCAAAAAGTTTCATGTCAGGCATAAAAAACCTTATTTTTTTTATTTTATCTTTTCAATCAATAGTATTTTTTATTATAATATCGATAAAAAATTTATATAAAAATATATTTTAAATTAAGAAAATATATATTTTTTTTTATTAAGCATATTATGTAATGGTGAAATATTAACACTTTTCGCTATAAACGATTTCATATTTTTTGGTATTAAAGAAAGAATTTTTTCTGCAGATTCTTTATCATTAAATTCTGAAAAAACACAAGATCCTGTACCAGTCATACGTGAGGGTGCATATAAAGATAACATTGAAAGTAATTTTTTTATTTTAATAAATTTTTTTTTTACGATATTTTCAAAATCATTACTAAAAGGTAAATTTAATAATAATTTAATAGATTTTTTTGGAGTACTATGAGTTAAAAAAGGACTAGAAAACATATTTTTTGTTAATATTTGTATGCTAGGATATACTACTAAATACCATTTTTTTATTCGTTTAATTGGATATAATATATCTCCTATTCCTTGAATAACAGCGGTATTTCCTATAATGAAACCGGGTACATCTGTTCCTATTTTTAAACTAAATGTAGATAATTCTTGTAATGTAAATTTTGTGTTCCATAATTTATTTAATACAATCAAAGTTGTCGCAGCATTAGAAGAAGCTCCTCCTAATCCACTTCCAATAGGTATATTTTTTTTTAAAAATATTTTTGCCCCAAAATTAGTAGTATCTCTTTTATGATATAGCAATGCTTTTTCTTTTAATAACTGTGCCGCATTCAGAATGCTATTTTTTTTGTTTAAAAGAGTTTTTTTTTCAGTAAACAAACTAATATTACCAGTTTTATTTGGAATTATTTTTAATGTATCTCCATAGTTAAGAAATTGAAATAAAGTTTGTATGTTATGATATCCGTCAAAACGTTTGCCAGTTACATATAAAAATAGATTAATTTTTGCAGGAGATGGCCATGTATGCAATATTTTAAATTTCATTTATTAATTCACAAAGCATTTTTTGATATTAGTTTGATTAAAATTACAATGAAAACATTAAAAATGATATAATTATTGTAATATAAATATTATTAATATTACAGTTTTTAAAATTAAAAAAATATTTTTTTTATATATTCTATAATTTACTTATTAAATTTAATTCTATTAATTAAAAATTATTTTTGAAAAGATACTAGTTGTAGATGGAAAAATTTTATGAATAATTCTATTTTTAATAAATTACAATCTTTACGAAATCGGTATCAAGAAATTGAAATTTTGCTGACTCAAAAAAACATTTTTTCAAATCGAGAACAATTAAAAATTTTATCTCAAGAATATTTAAAACTTTCTGATATTATGAAATATTTTATAAAATGGGAAGAATTAGAAATTGATATAAAAAATATTCGTTCTTTATTCCAAGATGTAGAAATGCAGGATATAGCACAAGAAGAATTATGTTTATTTAATAAAAAAAAGAAAAAATTAGAAGAAAAGATTTATCAATTATTACTACCTGAAGATCCTAATGATAAAAATAGTTGCTTTATTGAAATAAGATCTGCAACAGGAGGAGACGAATCTTGTATTTTTGCCGGTGAACTATTTAGAATGTATACAAGATATTCTGAATCTTATTCATGGAAAGTAGAAGTAATGCATACCAGTGAAGGTGAAAAAGGAGGATTTAAAGAAATAATAGCAAAAATTACAGGTAAAGGTGTTTGTGGTCGTTTAAAATTTGAATCTGGTGGGCATCGTGTGCAAAGAGTTCCAGAAACAGAATCACAAGGACGAATTCATACATCTACTTGTACTGTTGCTATTATGCCTGTAACTCCAAAAACCGAAAAAGAAGAAATTAATTTATCTGATTTAAAAATTGATACTTTTCGTTCTTCTGGTGCTGGAGGACAACATGTTAATACTACTGATTCTGCTATTCGAATTACTCATGTTCCTACTGGACATGTAGTTGAATGTCAAGATGAGAGATCACAACATAAAAATAAAGCAAAAGCTTTATCTATTTTATCGGCTCGTGTTTATTCTGCTAAGTTAGAAAAAGATCATGAAAAAAATGCTTCCATGAGACGACTTTTATTAGGAAGTGGTGAACGTTCAGATAGAAATAGAACATATAATTTTGCCCAGAATAGAATTACAGATCATAGAATTCATCTAACTATATATAAACTAGATGAAGTATTACAAGGAAAGTTAGATTTATTAATTGAACCAATAATTAGAGAATATCAAGCAGATATGCTTTCTTCTTTATCTAAATCAGAATAATGAATATTTTAAATTGGTTAAACAAAGCTATTAAAAAATTATCTAATGTTGATAACCCTAGATATGAAGCTGAATTTTTTTTAAGTTATGTTTCACAATATGATCGTACTTTTATTATAACTTCTGATAATATTCAATTAAGTAAAAAACAGTATCAATATTTAAATTATTTAATTTATCGTAGATCTTTAGGAGAACCTATAGCTTATATAATAAGAGAAAAAGAATTTTGGTCTTTGTCTTTACGTGTTTCATATGATACTCTTATTCCAAGACCTGATACAGAAATTTTAGTAGAACAAGCAGTATATAAAATTAAAAATAAGTCTAATGCTAAAATTCTTGATTTAGGAACTGGATGTGGAGCTATTGCTTTAGCTCTAGCAAGTGTTTATTCTGATTCTATTGTGATTGGTATCGATAAATCAAAAAAAGCTCTCAAAATTGCTGAAATGAATGCTCTTAAATTAAACATAAAAAATGTTTTCTTTTTTTTTAGTAATTGGTTTTCGCATATAAATAAAAAATTTGATATTATCGTTAGTAATCCACCATATGTTAGTAAAAAAGAAATTAAATTGCTTTCACAAGATATTTTTTTTGAACCATTTGATGCTTTACTATCAGATAACAATGGATTATCAGATATTGAAAATATTATAAAACAAGCAAAACATTACCTATTTGTTAAAGGTTGGTTATTAATAGAGCATGGATGGAAACAAAAAACAAAAGTACAGCGTTTATTTAAAAAATATGATTTCTGTGAAATACAATCTTATCAAGATTATGGAGGTAATGATCGTGTGACAATCGGTAAAAATATTGAATAAAAACTACTTTGTTAAAAAAATTTTAAAAAATTTGTTGTATGAAAAACAATAAAACAATAAAACAAGGTTATATATTAATATAAAATATATTAATCTTATAATCACTCATTATCATTTAAACTTTTAATTATTTAAAAAAATATTAATATTGCTAATAATATGAAATCTCTTTCTAATATTGATTTTTCTAAATTATCACTTTTTGAATCTATTATTACGGCTTCTCAAATAATTCGAGAAGATTTCCCTACAAATTCTGTTTTATCTGAATTAAATAATAGAATACAAGAAGCTGAATCTTATATATCATCTGAATATGAGCCAAATCGACAATTAGAGAAATTGTTGGAATTATTTTATATTCATTGGAATTTTGGTGGTGCCAGTGGAGTTTATAAACTTTCAGATGCGCTATGGATTGATAATGTCCTAAAAACGCGTCAAGGTACTGCAGTATCTTTAGGTATTGTGTTATTACATATTGCTCAAGAATTAAAATTGCCTTTAAATCCTGTTGTATTTCCAACACAACTAATTTTAAGAGCTGATTGGATTAATAAAAAAAAATGGCTAATAAATCCCTTTAATGGAGATATTTTAGACAAACATACACTAGAAGTATGGTTAAAAGGTAATATTAGCCCAACAGCAGAATTGTATGAAAATGATTTATATAAAGCTGAGTCTATTACTGTTATTCGTAAGATGCTAGATATACTGAAATCTGCATTAATGGAAGAAAAAAAAATGGAATTAGCATTAAATGTTACAAATTTATTATTGCAAATTGATCCTAATAATCCATATGAAATTCGTGATAGAGGTTTAATATATGCACAATTAGAATGTAATCATGTTGCTTTAACAGATTTAATTTATTTTGTAGAACATTGTCCCGAGGATCCTATTAGTGAAATTATTAAAATACAAATTCATTCTATTGAACAGAAAAAAGTTATATTACATTAAAAATAATTTTTTATTTATTGTGTAATTGGAGGATTACGTTTATGTACCGTATTTAAATATAATTTTTCAATGATTTTTTTGTTAACGATATCTATTTTTTTTCCTTCTAAATAAGAATCAATTGTATCATATGTCACACCTAAAATAGATTCGTCTTCTTGTTGTGGATATTTTTCTTCAAGATCTGCAGTAGGTTTTTTAAGATATAAATGTGCAGGACAATTTAACTTTTTTAATAACATTTTGCCTTGTCGCTTATTTAATTTTGCAATAGGATTGATATCTGTTCCATTATCTCCATATTTTGTGAAAAATCCAGTAATAGTTTCTGATGCATGTCCTGTTCCTACTACAAGACCCTTTTTTACTGCAGCAATACTATACTGTACTTTCATTCTCTCTCTAGCTTTTTCGTTTCCTTTTATATAATCTGAAATAATAATACCTGATTTTTTCAAAGATTTTTCACTACTTAAAACTGCTTTTTTTATATTTATATTGAGTACAAGATTTGGATTTATAAATTTAATAACATCTTTACAATCTTTTTCATCATGTTGAATTCCGTAAGGTAGGCGCAATGCAATAAATTGATAAGTCATATCTTGTGTTTCTGTTCTTAATTCATCAATAGCTATTTGACATAATTTACCAGTTAATGTAGAGTCTTGTCCTCCACTAATACCAACTATTAAAGATTTTATATAAAGATGGTCAAGTAAATATTTTTTTAAAAAATCGATGCAATTTTTAATTTCTAATTCACTGTTAATTACTGGTTTAACTCCTAGTAATCTAATAATTTTTTTTTGAAGACTCATATTTTTCCTGATTTTTTTAGTAATTTTAAATTTCAATATATTTAATAACTTATTTTTATAAGTTAATATTTTAAAGAATACATTTTTAAAAAATGGATAAAAACATTGAAAAATTTAATTTTTGTATTAAATTGTGGTAGTTCTTCTGTAAAATTTGCAGTATTAGATCCAGATAATAAAAAAAAATATTTATCGGGTCTAGTAGAATGTTTATTTTTACCAAAAGCATATATAACATGGCAGTATTTAGGATTAAAATATAATAAAACAATTAATGTAAGTATTAATCATAAAGATGCTGTAAATTTTATTATAGATCAAATTTTATTAGAAAAAAAAGATATTTTAAAAAATTTAATAGGTATTGGTCATAGAGTTGTCCATGGAGGTGCTAAAATAAAAAAATCAGTTTTAATCGATAACAAAATTATTCAATATATTCAAGATGCATTTTCTTTTGCACCATTACATAATCCAGTAAATTTAATTGGTATTCAAACAACTTTAGAAAAGTATCCAAAATTATCAAAAAAAAATGTAGCAGTTTTTGATACCTCGTTTTATCAAAATCTTCCTGAAACATCTTTTTTATATGCAATTCCATATAATTTTTATAAAGAACATGGTATTAGACGTTATGGTGCACATGGTACTAGTCATTTCTATGTAGCTCGAAAAACTTCGATTATTTTAAATAAGCCTTTTGATAACTTAAATATTATAACATGTCATTTAGGTAATGGTGCATCTATTTCTGCTATTTGTAATGGGATATGTGTCGATACTTCTATGGGATTAACTCCTTTAGAAGGATTAGTCATGGGTACAAGAAGTGGAGATATAGATCCTTCAATTATTTTTTTTATGAATAAAAAACTTCATATGAGTGTTGATGAAATTGAATTAATTTTAACTAAAAAATCAGGATTATTAGGTTTAAGTGGAATCAGTAGTGATTTTCGTTATTTTGAAAAAAATTATAATTTTGACAAAAAAGCGACAAGATCTGTTGATATTTTTTGTCATCGATTATCTAAGTATATTGCTGCTTATATAACCTTAATGGAAAATCGTTTAGATGCTTTGATTTTTACAGGGGGTATCGGTGAAAATGTACCTTTAATAAGAGAAATTACTCTTTCTAAATTATCTTTATTAGGTTTTAAAATTGATACTGAACTTAATTTATCTGTTATTAAGGGAAAATCAGGATTAATTAGTAAATCTGATTCTTATCCAGTATTTGTGATTTTAACGGATGAAGAGTTAGCAATAGCTGAAGAAACTTTACAGATTATAAATAAAAAGTAATTTTGAGTGCATTATTAATGTTAATTTAACATAATAAGGACAATTATGTCACGTATAATAATGTTAATTCCAATTGATCAAGATGTCGCTTTAACTACAATTAGTTTAAGTATGATTTCTTTTCTTAATAAACATAAATGTAAAAATAAATTTGATAAATCTATTTTATATTTTTCTTGTATTAATGATTTGTTAGACGATACAAAATTAATTATTAATAAATATTTTTCTAAATTTGTAAATATATTACATGGTATAGATTTTTCTAAAAGTTTTTTCTATCTTCTGAATATTGTTCTTTACTAAATGAAGTAATTGAAAAATGTCATTATGAAAAGATTCTATATGAGTTTATTTTAATTGAAGGTATCAATTATAATCACAGTATATATTCTAAAGAAATCAATTATGATATTGCGCAAAATTTAAGTGCAGAAGTAGTATTGATAGCAAATTTAAAAAATAATTCTTTCAAAACTATTAAAGATAAAGAACAAAAATTAAATTATTTTTAAAAAAACAAAGATATAAAAATATTTTAGGTGTGATATTTAATAATGTTTATTCTCCTTTTATAGAAAAAAAATATCATTTTACAAAAAAATTAGCTTTATTAAAAAAAATAAAAACAACAAAAAAAGAATTATTTATTAGAAAAGAAGGATTTAAAGATATTTTTTCCTTAATTTTAGCATTTATTCCTTGGAATAAAAATCTTATAAAGATACAGACAATAGATATTTATAATTTTTAGAAATACAATTTTGCGTTCACTAAAAATAAAACTGTTATTATAAAGAAAATAATTATATTTGATGAATTTTGTCTGAATATGTCAAATAAAAAATATGTTAATACTTTAATAATAGTTTCATTTAATCGTATTAATTTATTAATCAAAATGCTTTATTCAAATGTTAATAGTAATAAAATTAGCGGTATTATAGTGACAGAAACATTAAAATCAAAAAACATATCATATCTATCTGTCAGATTTTCATAGAAAAAAATTTCTATTGCTTTTACAAAAAAATACTATTGAGATATTATCTCAACTATTAGATTTTAATTTTAATATCAATATAAAAGACAAAATATACATCACAAAACTACAAAAATATATTACTAGTTTTTTTGTTATAATTCTATAATGATTCCACGAAAAAAAAATAATAATTACATGCAATATTCTCCAAAAGAATTTTGTTATCATTTAAAATTTTTATCAAGAAAAATAAAAAAACGTATTATTTTGCCAGAATCATATGAAACTAGAATATTACAAGCTGTTTCTATATGTCAAAAAGAAAATATTGCTGATTGTGTATTATTAGGAGATTCAAAAAAAATTTATAATATTGCAAGTGATAAAGGAATTGACTTAAGTAAAAATACTGAAATAATAAATCCTGTTTTAGTTAGAAATCAATATGTTTCTCGTTTAGTTGAGCTTCGTAAAGAAAAAGGTATGAATGAAAGTTATGCGAAAAAAAAATTAGAAGAAAATATCGTATTAGCTACTTTAATTTTGGAATCAAATAAAGTCGATGGATTAGTTTCTGGATCAATAAATACTACAGCTAATACTATACGTCCAGCATTACAACTTATTAAAACTCATTTGAAAAATTCATTAGTATCGTCTATTTTTTTTATGTTATTACCTAATGAAGTTTTAATTTATGCTGATTGCGCAATTAATGTCAGTCCTACTGCAGAAGAATTAGCAGAAATTGCTATTCAATCTGCAGATTCATCAAAAATTTTTGGAATAGAACCACGCATCGCTATGTTATCTTATTCTACTGGTTACTCGGGTTCTGGATATCAAGTAGAAAAAGTCAGAAAAGCTACTTCTATTGTTCAAAATAAAAGACCTGATTTAATTATTGATGGTCCTATTCAATATGATGCTGCAGTTTCAGAAACTGTTGCTAAATTAAAAGCACCATATTCACCTATTTTAGGTGCTGCAACTATATTTATTTTTCCTGATTTAAATTCTGGTAATATAGCTTATAAAGCAGTTCAAAGATCTGCTAATCTACTTTCTATTGGTCCTATATTACAAGGTTTAAGAAAACCAGTAAACGATTTATCTCGAGGAGCATCGATAGACGATATAGTTTATACTATTGCGTTAACATCTCTTCAATCTTGAGAATTTTATTAAATTTTAATGATGATATTTCCATTAGGTTGGCAACAACATGGAAAAATATCTTGTTTTTTAAATAAAGCAGCCATAGGCTGTTTTATTTCATATTTTATTTGTCCTTTTATTAATTCAATACGACACATTCCACAATAACCAGATCGACATTGATATTGCATATCTATATTATTTAGTTCTAAAGTCAATAATAATGAAATATTTTTTCTGTATATAATTTTTTTTTTATATTTGTAATTTCAATGATAGAATAATTCATATTATAATTTAAATTTTTTAAATTCATTATCAGATACTTCTGAATCAATTTGTCCTACTAAATATGAGCTAATTTCTGTCTCTTGTGGAGCAGTCTGGACGTAATCTGAAGTTAACCAAGAATTAATCCAAGGAATAGGATTAGATTGTTTTTCAAAAGGCATTTTTAAACCTATTGCATACATACGAATATTAGTAATATATTCGATATATTGACAAAGTATATCTTTATTGAGTCCAAGCATTGATCCATCTTGAAATAAATATTTAGCCCACTTTTTTTCTTGTTCTGCTGCTAGTATGAATATATTCATGGCTTCTTCTTTACATTCTATAGATGTTTGATACATTTCTTCATTGTTTTTCACATCTCTTAAAAGATTCAAAATATGTTGTGTTCCTGTAAGATGCAATGCTTCATCTCTTGCTATTAATCTTATAATTTTTGCATTACCTTCCATTAATTCTCTTTCTGCAAAAGCGAATGAACATGCAAAACTAACATAAAATCTAATTGCTTCTAATACATTAACACTTATTAAGCATAGGTATAATTTTTTTTTAAGCAAACTTAAAGTAATGTTAATATTTTTTCCTTTTACCAAATGTATACCTTCACCGAATAAATGCCAATAACTAGTAATTTTTATTAATTCGTCATAGTATATGCAAATATTTTTAGCTCGATCGTTAATATGTTTATTGGAAATAATATCATCAAATATTAAAGATGGAGAATTAACAATATTTCTAATAATATGAGTATAAGAACGTGAGTGAATAGTTTCCGAAAAAGACCATGTTTCAATCCAGGTTTCTAATTCCGGAATAGAAATAATTGGTAGAAAAGCAATGTTAGGACTTCTTCCTTGAATAGAGTCTAATAATGTTTGATATTTTAAATTACTAAGAAAAATATGTTTTTCATGTTCAGGTAAATTTTGAAAATCTATTCTATCTCGAGAGAGATCTATTTCTTCAGGTCTCCAAAAAAAAGAGAGTTGTTTTTCAATTAATTTTTCAAAAATATTATATTTTTGCTGATCATATCGGGCAATATTGACAGGTTGTCCAAAAAACATAGGTTCCTTTAGTTGATTATTTTTTTTTTTCGAAAAAATTGTATAAGACATTTTTTTTCACCTAATATTTAATTAAATATTTTTTTTGATATTAAAAATATATTTTCTGATTTTTATATAACGCATGAACCACTTTCACATATTTCTTCTGTTGTGTCGGAAATGTTATTTTGATTTTCTTTAGAACCATCTCGAGTGTTTTGATAATATAATGTTTTTAAACCTAGTTTATATGATAAGAGTAGATCATAGAGAAGTTGTTTCATAGGAATTTTGTCATTGAAAAATCTTTTTGGATCATAATGTGTATTTACTGAAATAGATTGATCAATAAATTTTTGCATAATACCAGCTAGTTCTAAATATCCAGTATTATTTGGTATATTCCAAAGTAATTCATATTGTAATTTTAATTTTTTATAGTCTGGAACTACTTGACGTAATATTCCATCTTTTGATACTTTAATACTAATAAAACCTCTTGGTGGTTCAATTCCATTAGTTGCATTAGATATTTGAGAGGATGTTTCTGAAGGCATAAGTGCAGATAATGTTGAGTTTCTTAATCCATGTTTTTTAATTTTAGAACGCAATATATTCCAATCTAAATGCAATGGTTCATCGCATATTTTATCAATGTCTTTTTTGTATGTATCTATAGGTAATTTACCTAAATAATAATTAGTGTGATTAAATAAAGAACATGCTCCTTTTTCTTTTGCTAAATCACAAGAGGCTTGTAATAAATAATATTGCATGGCTTCAAAAGTTCTATGTGTTAAGTTTTTTGCACTACCATCTGAATAGCGTACGTTATTTTTAGCTAGGTAATATGCAAAATTGATTACACCAATACCCAAAGAACGTCTAGAAATAGCTGATTCTTTAGCTGCTAATATTGGATAATTTTGATATTCTAATATTTCATCAAGTGCACGAACTGATAATACAGATAATTCTTTAAAATCTGTTAGATTATTAATAGTTCCTAAATTAAAAGCAGATAATGTACAAAGTGCAATTTCTCCTTTTTTATCATCAATATTATTTAAAGATTTAGTGGGTAAAGTAATTTCTAAGCATAAATTAGATTGTCTTATTGGAGATAATTTAGGATTAAATGCACTATGTGAATTACAATGATCTACATTTTGTATATAAATACGTCCTGTAGATGTTCTTTCTTGCATGATTAACGAAAATAAATCTAATGCTTTTATACTTTTTTTCCGTATATTTTTATTTTTTTCATATTGAATATATTTTTCTTCAAATTTTTCTTGATTAGAAAAAAAATATTTATATAAGTTAGGAACATCAGACGGGCTAAATAATGTAATTTTTTTTCCTGATAATAATCTTTGATACATCAATTTATTAATTTGTACTGCATAATCAACGTGACGTACTCTATTTTCTTCAATGCCCCTATTATTTTTTAAAACTAATAAACTTTCAATTTCAAAATGCCATATTGGATAAAATATAGTTGCCGCTCCACCTCTAACTCCTCCTTGAGAACAGGATTTTACAGCACTTTGAAAATGTTTATAAAAAGGAATACAACCAGTATGAAATGCTTCGCCATTTCTAATAGGACTACCTACTGCACGAATTTTTCCAGCATTAATACCAATTCCTGCTCGTTGAGAAACATATTTTACAATAGAACTAGTAGTAGCGTTAATAGAATCTAGATTATCATCACATTCAATTAAAACACATGAGCTAAATTGTCGAGTAGGAGTTCTAACTCCAGACATAATTGGTGTCGGTAAAGAAATTTTGAAAGTTGAAATGGCATTATAAAAACGCTGAACGTAATTCATTCTAATATTTTTGGGATATTTAGAAAATAAGCACGCAGATATTAGAACATATAAAAATTGGGCGCTTTCATATATTTTCCCGCTTATGCGGTTTTGTATCAAATATTTTCCTTCTAATTGTTTTACCGCTGCATATGAAAAGTTCATATCGCGCCAATGATTAATAAAAGCATTCATTTCTAAATATTCTTCATAAGAGTAATATTTTAATAAATTTTTATCATATTTACCTAAAAGAACCATTTTTTTTACATGTTCATACAAACAAGGAGGCTCAAATTGACCATAAGCTTTTTTTCTAAGATGGAATATAGCTAATCTTGCTGCCATATATTGATAATCTGGTGTATCTGGTGAAATTAGATCGGCTGCAGCTTTAATTATAGTTTCATGAATATTAACAGTAGTAATATTATTATAAAACTGAATTCTTGAACATAATTCAACTTGAGATACAGATACGTCATCAAGACCTTCTGCTGCCCAATTTAATACTTTGTGAATTTTATCTAAATTAATTTTTTCTTTTTTTCCATTACGTTTAGTAACAAACAATCTGTTTTTCATATTTTATTTAACTTCTTCTAAAGAATACATAAAATATATTTTTATATTTTAATAATTTTTTGATTGTATTTTCTATATCGGTTCTACTATTTTTTGTAAAGCAACAACTTGTTCATTTTTTGCTGTTCTTATTAATATAACTCCTTGTGTATTTCTTCCTAGAATTCCGACTTCAGAAACTCTAATTCTTACGAGTGTTCCTGCATTAGTAATCATCATAATTTGATTCTTTTCTAAAACTTGTATTGCTCCAATAATATGTCCGTTTTTTTTAGTTATTTTTATTGAAATAACACCTTGTGTTGCTCGTGATTTTATAGGAAAATCAGTAATTTTCGTGCGTTTTCCATAACCATTTTTTGTTGCTATTAAAATACTACCTTTATTTTTAGGGACAATTAAAGAAACAACTTTATCATTCTTTTTAACTTTAATACCTTTTACTCCGGATGCTGTTCTTCCCATAGTTCGAACACTTTGTTCTAAAAATTGAACTACTTTACCATTTTGAGTAAACAACATAATATTATTACTGCCATTTGTTAAAGATACTCCGATTAATTCATCGTTTATGTGTAAATTAATAGCAATAATACCTGATAATCTTGGTTTTTTAAATTGACTTAATGAACTTTTTTTTACTATTCCATGAGCAGTAGCCATGAAAATATTAAGATTGTCTTTATATTCATGCACTGGCAATATAGCTGTTATTCTTTCTTTTGAACTTAAAGGTAATAAATTTACTATAGGTCTACCTCTCGCATGTCTACTAGATTCTGGTAATTGATAAACTTTCATCCAATATAAAATGCCTCGACTAGAAAAACATAAGATAGTATCATGTGTATTAGCTATTACTAAACTTTCTATAAAATCTTCTTCTTTAGTTTTTGCAGCTGATTTACCTTTTCCTCCACGTCTTTGAGCATTATAATCAGATAGAGGTTGATATTTTACATATCCTGAATGCGAAAGTGTTACTACAACATCTTCTTGATTAATTAAATCTTCAATGTTTATGTTTTCATGATTTTCAGTTATTTCTGTGCGTCTTTTATCACTAAAAATATTTTTTATAGATATTAATTCTTCTTTAATAACATCAAACATACTATTTGGATTTTCAAGAATATTTTTTAATTCTTCTTTTTTCTTAATTAAATCATCATATTCTAAAATAATTTTTTTTTGTTCTAAATTAGTTAATTTATGTAAACGTAAATCTAAAATAGCTTGCACTTGTTGTTCAGTAAAATAATATTGATTGTTATTTTTTTCTTGAAGAATATTATATTGGTTTTGATTTTGAGATATCCAGTTTTGTTGTTGGATGAATAATTTAGCATCTGTTAAGTTTTTTGAGTTTTTTATTATTTTAATTATTAAATTAATATTTATTAAAGCAATATTCATTGCTTCAAGAATATGGAGACGATTACATGTTTTTTTTAATTCAAACAAACTGCGTCTTACGATTATTTCTTGTCTATGAGAAATGAAATTTTTTAATATTTCTTTTAAAGATAAAGTTTTTGGTTGTCCTTGGCATAAAGCAACCATATTAATACCAAAAGAAATTTGTAATTGAGTTAAAGAATATAATTGATTTAAAATTATTTCAGAAATTGATTCTTTTTTAATTTCGATAACAATTCTCATGCCGTCTTGATCAGATTCATCACGTAAAGCAGTAATTCCATCAATTCTTTTATCTTTAACTAATTCTGCTATTTTTTCAATTAAACGTGCTTTATTGACTTGATAAGGTATTTCATCAAATATAATAGATTCTTTTTTATTTCTTTGGTTTTTTTCAATAGTATAACGTGCTCGAATATAAATTTTACCTTTTCCTGTCCGATAAGCTTCTTCAATTCCTTCTTTTCCATTAATGATACCAGCTGTTGGAAAATCTGGTCCTGGAATATATTTAATTAATTCTTCTAATGTAATATTATTATTATTAATATATGCTAAGCATCCATCGATTACTTCATGCAAATTATGAGGCGGTATATTTGTTGCCATACCTACAGCTATACCTGATGATCCATTAATTAATAGATTCGGTATTCTTGCTGGAAGTATTTCCGGAATATTTTCAGTACCGTCATAATTAGGTAAAAATTCTACAGTATTTTTTTCTAAATCGGTTAGGAGTTCATGAGCTATTTTAGACATACGAATTTCTGTATATCGCATTGCAGCAGCTGAATCTCCATCTACTGAACCAAAATTTCCTTGACCATCTATAAGCATATAACGTAATGAAAATTTTTGGGCCATACGAACAATGGCATCATATACCGCTGAATCGCCATGTGGATGATATTTTCCGATAACGTCACCTACTATTCGAGCAGATTTTTTATATGCTTTATTCCAATTATTATTTAATATATGCATTGCAAAAAGTATTCTTCGATGAACAGGTTTTAAACCGTCTCGAACATCAGGTAAAGCTCGGCCAACTATGACAGACATAGCATAATCTAAGTAAGAGCTTTTTAACTCTTCTTCAATATTAACCTGTATGATTTCTCGTTCAGAGTCTTTCATAGAACTATTATCTCTTCAATTAAAAATGTAAATTAAGTAGAAAAGTATAACATAATTAAATTATTAGATGGATCGAAAGACAATGATTCTTATCTGATATATAATTATATAAAATTAATTGCAGTATAAAAATTATTTTTTTATATTGTTTATTTGAAATGAAAGTATTATTATAAAAATAATTATAATTTTAGTTTTCTAAAAAATAGATAGTTTATAATTACAGATATATTAGTTTGTTAATTTGATTTTAAAATGAGATCTGATATGAAAGATGAAGAAAAAAATTTAATAGAAAACCTATTTAATCGTCTAAAAAATGCTGAATTAAATTGTTCTGGAAGAGATCATTCAGCCGATGAATTAATTCAAGAATTAGTGAAGAGACAACCTGCTTCTTCTTATTATATGGCTCAAACTATATTAGTTCAAGAAACACATATAAAAAAAATGAGCCTAAAAATTGAAGAATTAAAGAAAAAAATTGAAATTTTAAATAAAGAAGAATCAAATAAAAAACCAAGTTTTTTATCAAGTTTTTTCAAAAAAAATCCTATTAATGAAACCATATCTCCTGATAATAATATATGGAAAAATAAAGAAAATATTTCACCAACATCTAATTCTCATGCAACATTTTCTACTTCTCCAATGACACAAACTATACCAACAGTTTCAAAAAATAGTGGATTTCTGAGCAATGCATTACAAACAGCTACAGGTGTTGCAGGTGGTATGATTTTAGGTAACATGTTAATGAATGTTTTTAATCATTCTAAATCAGAAGAAGAAACGTTTGATACAATTAATAAATCTTCTTTAGATCATCATACAGATGAACATTTACCGAATAGTAGTAGCTATCATAATAATTTAGTTAATTATGAAGAAAAAGAATCAGATATTAACACTAGTCAATCAAATCTGGATGTTATCCATCATACTAATGATGAAGTACACAATATAGATAATTTAGATGATGGTGATATTAATGATGACAATTTTATTTAAAATTATTACTGTATTATTATTATTATTATGAATAGTTTAAATTTTTTTTAATAAAATCTAATTAAAAATAAAGCCAGCATAAATTTTTTTTTGCTGACTTTAACTTTTTTTTAAGAATAATTACTCAGATATTCAGCAACTCCTTCTGAAGATGCTTGCATGCCTTTCTTGCCTTTTTCCCAATTTGCAGGACATACTTCTCCATATTTATTATGAAACTCTAAAGAATCTACCATTCTTATCATTTCCTGTATATTACGTCCAAATGGAAGATCATTTACAACTTGATGACGAATAATCCAATTAGAATCAATTAAAAATGAAGCTCTTAGTGCTACACCTAGTGTCGGATGTTCTATACCGTAAGATTTTTGAATGTTATGTTTAATATCGGATACCATGGGAAAATTTATCTGACCAATTCCGCCATTTTTAGGTAATGTTTTTTGCCATGCTTGATGAACAAAAACACTATCAATAGAAACACCTACAATTTTAACGTTTCTTTTTTTAAAATCGTTATAAAGTTTATTAAATTCTATAATTTCAGATGGACATACAAAAGTAAAATCCATAGGCCAAAAGAAGAGCACCACTGTTTGACCATCACAATATTTTTTGAAATCAAATTTTTCTATGATCTCATTATTTGATAAAACTGTCGGTGCTATAAAATTTGGTGCATTTTGTGTGACTAAAACCATTTTTTCTCCTATAATTTTATTCTTAATAAACAAGTAAATAAATTTTTAAAAATAAATAATTGTTATATAAATTTTTAAAAAAATGGGAAAATAATATGAATATAGTATTGTCTTGGAAAGATGTTTTGTCTGAAGAAAAAAAAAAAAATATTTTATTGATATGATTAAATTTATTAAGCAACAACGTTTAAAAAAAATAATTTATCCAGATCAAAAGTATATATTTAATGCTTTTCTTTTAACTAATTTAAATGATATTAAAGTTGTTATTTTAGGACAAGATCCATATTTTTCTCAAGATCAAGCACATGGATTATCATTTTCTGTTCCTAAGAATTCTACTATACCACCTTCTTTAAAAAATATATATAAAGAGTTGAATAGTGATTTTAAAAAAAAACATATTTTTAATCATGGTTGTCTTCAAAATTGGGCAACTCAAGGAGTTTTTTTATTAAATACTATTTTGACAGTTGAATCAGGAAAACCAAAATCACATAGTTCTATAGGATGGCATATTTTTACTGACAAGGTAATTTCTATTATTAGCTCATATAGAAAATCTGTTGTTTTTTTATTATGGGGAAAAGACGCGCAAAAAAAAAGACACTTAATTAATATAAATAATCATTATATTTTAAAATCCCCTCATCCATCTCCTTTATCCGCACATAGAGGATTTTTTGGTTGTAAACATTTTTCTTTAACGAATAAGATATTATCCGATAATAAAAAAAAACCAATTGATTGGTTTTTAATTTAAAAAAATAGAAAAAACTTTGATAATTTTTTCTATTTTATTATTATATAAAAATATTATTGAAACTTAAAATCATTGAAAGTAATACGATATTAATCATATTAGTGAAAAAATTATTTTTTAGAAATAGTTACCGTTGCTTTTCTCAATAATATTTTATTAAAAATTAATCCTTTTTTGTGAACAGAAATAATGTGATTATCTGATATCTTTTCAGATGATTTAGTTTCAATAATATCATGAATTTCAGAGTTAAAAATGTCGTTTTTTGTACCTTCCATTTTTACTCCTAGTTTTAATAAAATATTGAATAAAGAATTTAGAGTTAATTCAATTCCTTTTATTAATGGTTTATCTTTTATATTTAATGTATTAGATAATGATAAAATATCTTCTAAAGCATCGATTGCTGGAATTATTTTTTTTAAAAATATTTCTTTTTCGATATTATTTCTTTTTTTTATTTGTTCTTTAGTGTTTTTTTTTATATTTTCTATTTTGGCTAATTTACGTAATTCGATATCATCTATTTTTTGTTTATTTTGTACGATTTGACTTGTTAAATCGTTAATTTCTTTCTGTTGAAGCATAGTAATAGAGTCTATTTTTTCTTCTGTATTAATTTGTTTTATATCTTTTTCATTATTATATTGTTTTTGTTCAGTGTTCATGAATATTACCATTTTCGATATTAATAAATAAGTTATTATAAAGACTATAATTAATCTTTCAAGATGATTTACTGTTATAATCTACATTATTTTTTATTAGGACTTTTTCTGCAATGAAACAACATTTCACTTGTATTGGAATTGTTGGGCATCCGCGTCATGCGAGTGCATTAATAACACATAAAATACTTTATAAATGGTTAATAAACAATGGTTATAAAGTATTTATTGAACGTACTATTTCTAAAGAATTAAAATTAGATAGTGCTAACACTGCAACATTGATAGAAATCGGTCAATCTTGTGATTTAGCAGTGGTAATAGGAGGAGATGGTAATTTATTATGTGCAGCTCGTGTGTTATCATTTTACGATATTAAAATTATTGGTATCAATCGTGGTAATTTAGGTTTCCTTACTGATTTAAATCCCGATACCGGATTACAGAAATTATCAGAAGTCTTATCTGGAAAATATTTATTAGAAAATAGGTTTTTATTAGATGCACAGGTTTGTCAAGAAAAAACAATTTCCAGTTCTAGTATAGCTATTAATGAAGTAGTTTTACATACAAAACATTTGGCTCATATGATAGAATTTGAAGTATATATCAATGATAAGTTCTCTTTTGCTCAGCGAGCAGATGGATTAATTGTTTCAACTCCAACAGGTTCTACTGGTTATTCACTTTCAGCAGGAGGACCAATTATAGCAACATCTTTAGATGCTATTGTTTTGGTCCCGATGTTTCCACATACTTTATCTGCTCGTCCTTTAGTAATTGATAGTGATAGTATAATTTGTTTAAAATTTTCTAATATTGAAAAAAATTTGAAAATCAGTTGTGATAGTCAAATTATTTTAAATATTAAAAAAGATGAATGTGTATTTATTCGCCGTAGTCATAATCATTTAAACCTCATCCATCCTAGAAGTTATGATTATTTTAAAACTTTAACTTCTAAATTAAACTGGTCTAAAAAATTTTTTTAGATAATTCAAATATAAATCATATTTTTAGTAAATAAAATAAATAAGAATTAATCACTTTTTATATAAACTATAGTAGGATACTATAATGAATAATTATATCATAATACTATTGATAGCTGTTTTTTTTTCTAGTTGTTCAAATTTAGCAAAACAGAAATATGATTCTTCTTTAGAAGAAATGCATTTAAATCAAAAGTATTTAAATAAGAATTATATTGGAATGACTAGAAAACAAATAATTTATATGTTTGGTATACCAATTATTTCTGATTCTTTTAATGATGTATATCACTATCATATATATGCTGAACGAAGTAAAAATATTTTTCAAGAAGAAATATTAAGTTTGTATTTTAAAAATAATCAAGTTTTTAGTTATAATATTAGGTAATGCTAGTAATGTTTTTTACAAAATATAGCGAATGTATTTTTTGGAGCTGGCGGGATTTGAACCCGCGTCCAAAATTTCTTCTCATAAAGTCCTACATGCTTAGTTTTTATTTTTTAAATTCATATCCTAATTTGTAAAAACTCATTTTAGGTATATAGCTTGAAAATTTTTACATGTCATCGTCAAGCTTGATGTTCATGTTTTTCTCTTTTTTTGACCTTTCTTTATTTCTCGTCCTAAGAGAGGAGGCTGAGAAGAAAGGGCTTTATACAGTTTTTTAAGCTGCTAAAGCGTAGTGTTGTTTATTATTTGCAGCTATTATTTTACGGCTTTTATCGAGGCAAACCGTTCCTCGGCATGCACTTTACTTTGTTGATAATTTTGTCAAATCCAAAAACAGCCCCTTATTTTGCATAATAGTATTACAAAAATAAATAAATTTGTCTATGAATTATTTAAATTTATAATTTTATGTGTATTGAAGAATCAATTTTTAAAATAGGAATTAATATGGATATCATTCAAAAAATAAAAAAACAAATAAAAGATAATATTATTTTAATTTATATGAAAGGAACTCCAGAAGCTCCTAGCTGTGGATTTTCTGCGCAAGCAGTACAAGCTTTATCAGCTTGTGGAGAAAAATTTGCTTATGTAGATATTTTAGAAAATCCAGATATTAGAGTTGAACTACCAAAATATGCAAATTGGCCTACATTTCCTCAGATATGGATAGATGGGGAGTTAATTGGTGGATGTAGTATTGTACTTGAAATGTTAGAAAATGGTGAGTTAAAAAAAATAATATCCAATACAGTAAAAAAATATAATATTTAATTTTTTTAAGAAAATTCTAATATATAAAATATGCAAGAAGTCCTAGATATGACATTACGGAAAGAATAAGAAAGTTTTAATCTTTTTTGATAATGTCATATCTATTTTATAAAAATATTTTTAATAATAT
The DNA here is from genome assembly GCA_021437245.1 of Aegilops speltoides. Lineage (NCBI taxonomy): Eukaryota > Viridiplantae > Streptophyta > Magnoliopsida > Poales > Poaceae > Aegilops > Aegilops speltoides. Next base: position 31,309 of record JAHHZJ010009954.1, read on the forward strand.
AAATAAAATAGTTATATTTTAATATTGGATTCAAATAAAATCTTATTTTTTCTTGTATTTAAAGGCCAGCCACCTAAACGTTTCCAACGATTTACTAATTCACAAAAAAGATTAGCAGTTTGTAAAGTATCATATAATGCAGAATGGGCTTGATGATTATCAAATGATAAACCAATGGCTTTACAGGCTTTAGCTAAAACAGTTTGTCCGACTACTAATCCACTTAATGCTGCTGTATCAAATGTTACAAATGGATGAAAAGGATTATTTTTTATTTTTAGTCTTTGAATTGCTGCCATTAAAAAATTATGATCGAAATTAGCATTATGTGCGACAACAATTCCTCGACTGCATCCTTGTATTTTAATTCCTTTTCGAACCATATCTAATATTGATTCAATTGCTATTTTTTCGCTAATAGCACCACGTAATGGATTAAAAGGATCAATTTTGTTAAAAGCTATTGCATCAGAGTTTATTATAGAGCCTTTAAATGGTTTTACATGGAAATGTAATGTATTTTCTTTATGTAACCATCCTAATTCATCCATTTTTAATGTTATTATAGCAATTTCTAATACTGCATCAGTTTTCGCATTAAAGCCTGCAGTTTCAATATCTATAACAACAGGATAAAAAGTACGAAATCGATCGCTTAACAAATTGAATTCTGGAATTTTAGACATCAAAATCTCATTTTTTTAAAACACTTTTTTTGTGTTTGACATAGTTATTTTTTTTAAATTAATATTTTCTAAAATATTAAAAATAAATTAATATATCAATATTTTAAAAAACTATTTTTATTGATATTTTATAGAAAAATTGATCTATGCGAAAAAATAGTATGTTTAATATAAAAAAATATTTTCTTATGTTTTTACAATTATAATTTTGGATACTTGTTTTAAAAATGTTATAAATATTATTGAAGACTTAATAATTGTACTATAATTTATAAAAATATTTAAGATTAAATTATTAATTTAATATTTTTATAAAAACTTTATTTATAAATTTATAATAACTTTTTAAGGAAATTCAAATGAGTTATGTTCTTCCGTCTTTAACTTATTCATATGATGCTTTAGAGCCTTTCTTTGATAAAGAAACCATGAAAATTCATCATACTAAACATCATCAAAATTATGTTAATAATACAAATACTATTTTAAAAAACACAATTTTTTCTTCTTTATCTATTGATGAACTAATGTCTATTTTTAATGAAATTGTTTTGGAAAATAAAAATGAATTACGAAATAATGCAGGAGGACATTTTAACCATAGTTTTTTCTGGAAAACTTTAAAATTAGGTACAGTTTTAACAGGTGAATTAAAAATAGAAATAGAAAAACAATTTGGTACTGTAAATTCTTTTAAAGAAAAATTTGAAGAGGTAGCTCTTAATCATTTTGGTTCTGGTTGGATTTGGTTAGTTAATCAAAATGGAATTTTATCTATTGTGTCTACTATTAATCAGGATAATCCTTTAATGGGAAAATCGATTTCTAATACTTCTGGATGTCCTATTATTGGTTTAGATCTTTGGGAACATGCATATTATTTAAAATATCAAAATAGACGATTAGATTATATTAAGTCTTTTTGGAATGTTGTTAATTGGGAAGAAGCCTCTAATCGTTTACAAAAATAATTTATGTATTTATATAATTTAACTGTGTTTAAGATTGTGAATTTATTCTAAAATTTTTAAGCTAATTAAATATATTTTTTTATATTTTTGAAAACATATAATATTTATATTATATGTTTTTTAATATATTATATACATATATTAGAAAATTATTAATATCAAAGGTTTTTTATTGAATATCATAAAAATGATAGTAGGATTATCTAATCCCAAAATACAATATCATCATACACGTCATAATGTAGGTTCTTGGTATATTTACACCTTAGCTAAAAGTTTTTTTAAAATCTTGAAAGAAGAAAAAAAATTTTTTGGTTTCACTTCTTCTTTAACTATAGAATCACATTATATTCGATTACTAGTACCTAATATATTTATGAATATAAATGGTCAATCAGTATTTAAAATGGCATCTTTTTATAATATTAATCTAAATGAAATATTAATAGTTCATGATGATTTAGAACTGGAACCTGGTAGTGTCAAATTAAAATATAGTTATGGTCATAATGGACATAATGGATTAAGAAATATTACTAATATATTTAATCAAAATATTAATTTTTATCGATTTAGAATTGGAATTGGTCGTCCTATGGAAAAAGATCAAATATCTTCTTTTGTACTATCAGTTCCTAGTGATAAAGAAAAAATATTAATTCAGAAATCTATTCAAGAATCTATCAATAAAACTCTTCAGTTAATTATTTCACCAAGCAGTATAATATAGAAATATTTTTTTGTTTTTTAAGGTGTATAAAATATGGGTTTTAAGTGTGGTATTATAGGATTACCTAATGTTGGAAAATCTACTTTATTTAATATTTTAACTAAAGGAAATTCAACAGTTGCTAATTTTCCATTTTGTACGATTAAACCAAATATAGGAATTGTTCCAGTCTTTGATCAGCGTTTAAATAACTTAGCTCAAATTATTTCTCCTAAAAAAATAATACATGCTTTTATAGAATTTATAGATATTGCAGGTTTAGTAGAAGGAGCTTCTCAAGGTGAAGGATTAGGTAATCAATTTTTAAATAACATACGAGAAGCACATGCTATAGCACATGTTGTACGTTGTTTTAAAGATGATAATATTACTCATATTTATAACCAGGTACAACCTGCTAAAGATGTAGATATTATAAATACTGAATTAATTCTATCTGATTTTGATACTTGTGAAAAAACGTTAGTATATTTAGAAAAAAAAACAATAGTAAAAAATAATGAGATAGAAAAAAAAATAAACGTTTTAAAAAAATGTATGAATCATTTAAAAAAATGTTTGACATTAAAAGTTCTGAATTTAAACGAAGAAGAAAAAAAAATAATTAATGACTTACGTCTTTTAACTCTTAAACCAATAATGTATATTGCAAATATTAATGAAGAAAAAGAATCTGATTATTTTTTAAAAGAATTGCAACAATTAGCTAATAAAGAAGATGCTATAGTCATTCCCATTTCTGCAAATTTAGAATTAGATTTAGCTAATATGAATGATAAAGAACAACAATCTTTTATGAAGGCTTTTAATATAAAAAGTTTGGCTTTAAATAATATTGTTCAAACAGCTTATAAATTATTAAATTTAATTACATTTTTTACTGCTGGTGTAAAAGAAATTCGATCTTGGGAAATTCTTAATGGAAGCACTAGTCTTCAAGCTGCTCATAAAATACATAGCGATTTTAGTAAAGGTTTTATTAGAGCACAAATTATTGAATATGTGGATTTTGTAAAATATAAAAATGAAGTAAAAATTAAGGAATTGGGAAAATTTAGAACAGAAGGAAAAAGTTATCGAATAAAAGATGGTGATATTGTTCATTTTTTATTCAATATTTAAGAAAGTAGTTTTTTTTAATATTTTTTTAGAGAGGAAAATATGATCTGTCCTCTCTAATCTAATATTTTCTATTTTACTAAAAATTCTTTTAACTTATTAAAATCAGGATTAATATTGTAAGACAATAATGGTAAATTCATTCTCACGCTTAATTCTTCTGGTAATTGAATATTATTTTTTAATATTTTTTCTACAGTTTTTTTGAATTTAGCCGGATGTGCTGTACCTAAAAATAGGCCAAATTCGTCTGGTGCCAATTGATCTTTTAACAACCTATATGCTATTGCCGCATGGGGTTCAGAAACATAGCCTAATTCAAATAATTCTTTAAGTGTTTCTTCAGTTATATCATCTGATACACTACCAAATCTTAGTTCTTTTAAATTCCATTTATTTCGATTGAATAATTCTTCAATTCTAGTCCAATTATTTGGTTGACTAATATCCATAGCATTTGAGATAGTTGATACAGTTTTTTTTGGATGCCATATTCCGTTTTTAAGAAATCGAGGAACTGTATCGTTAGCATTAGTACAAGCTATAAATGATTTAATTGGTAATCCAATAGATTTAGCTAATAATCCTGCAGTTAAATTACCAAAATTACCACATGGAACAGATATTACTAATTTTTTTCTTTCTTGTTCAGAAATTAAAGAAAAAGCTTCAAAATAATAACATATTTGTGCTAGTAACCTACTAATATTAATGGAATTAGCTGAATTTAATCCAATTGATTCTTTTAGTTTTTTATCATTAAAAGCTTCTTTTACGAGTTTTTGACAATCGTCAAAACTACCATTAATAGATATTGTTTTTATGTTTTTACCTAGAGTACAAAATAATTTTTCTTGTAATTCACTAATTTTTCCTTTTGGATACAAAATAATTACTCGAACATTTTTCATTCCGTAAAAAGCATGTGCTACTGCTGCACCAGTATCACCGGATGTTGCAGTTAAAATAGTAACACATTGATTTTTTGTATTAAGTGAGAATATCATTTGAGCCATAAACCGTGCTCCAAAATCTTTAAAAGCTAATGTTGGACCATGGAAAAGTTCAAAACAACTTATATTTTTTTTAATTTTTACTTTTAATGGATGTTTAAATGAAAATGCTTTTTTTACATGTTTATATAATTTTTCTTTAGATATTTCATTATAAATAAATTTAGATAGAATTTCAGTACTGCGAGTAATAAAATCCATTTCTAAGATTTCTGATAATTGAATAGGTGTAATAATTGGTAATTCTACAGGAAAAAAAAGACCTTGTTGCTGTCCTAAACCTAATTTTACAGCTGTTGCAAAATCTACTTGCTCACTATGATTTTTTAAATTATAAAGTTTCATTTTTTATCCTATTTTACGTACACCTTGTGTATCTAAAAAACAAATATGAACAAATCCCTTTTTGTTTTGTAAATAATTATTTTTTAACCATAAAGCTATTTTTTCAGCTATTTTTATGTTATCAGAAACAGCAAAAATAGCTGGTCCTGAACCAGATATTCCAAAACTGATAGCTCCTATTTTTTTTATTTTTTCTTTAGCTTTTAAAAAATTAGGTAATAATTTAATACGATATGGTTCTGCTATGAAATCTTTCATTAATCGTGCTGCTAAATAAGGTTGTTTAGTATATGACGCATGAATAAAACCAGATAAATAACGGTTATTTTTAATACATATTTCTCTGTCATATTTTTTTGGTAGTATATCTCTTGCTTCTGATGTAGAAATGTTTATTCCAGGCCAGGATACGATCCAATACCAATTTTTAAAGTGTGGAATATTTTGGCTTATTATTTCAGAATCTTCTAATATTAGTTGTAAGCCTCCTAGAAATGATGGAGCAACATTATCATAGTGTGTACTACCTGATATTTCTCCTTCTACTTCTCCCATAAGTAATAATAATTCTTTTGTATTTAAAGGTTTTTGACAAAATTCATTCATTGCGAATAAAGTTGCTACTACCGAACAAGCACTCGAACCTAGTCCTGAACCAATAGGCATATTTTTTTCAAGAATGATAGAAACCGGAACATTTTTTTTTATAATTTTGCAAAACTTAAACCAGCACTTCCAAACAATATTTTGTTCAATTTTTGTAGGTAATTCCTTAAAAAAAATACCCTTATTAACTAATGTAAATTCAGTAGATGATTTTACTGTAACAAAATCACCTAAAAAAGTATTGTTAATCGGTGTAATTGCTGCTCCTAAAATATCAAATCCCACTCCAACATTACCAATAGAAGCTGGTGCATAAATTTTAATCATTACTATATATGCTCCTGATGTTTATGATAGTGTACGTAGTAAGTCGGAAAATACTCCAGATGCTGTCACTTTATTACCAGCACCATAACCTCTTAGTACCAGAGGAATTGGTTGATAATAATTAGTATAAAATGCTAATGCGTTTTCACCATTTTTAACTTTATATAACGGATCATGAATGTTAATTGCTTCAATTTTTACATAACATTTTCCATTTTTTTCTATAGTCCCAACGAATCGTAATATATTTCCTTGATTGCGGGCTTCATTAATACGTTTTAAAAAACATGAATCTAATTCTTTTAATTTTAGTAAAAATTGATCAATATCTTTATACTTTGGAAATGTTATTGGTACTATGGGTTCAATAATGATATCTTTTAATTCTATTTTATACCCAGCTTCACGTGCTAAAATAAGCAATTTTCTAGCAACGTCTATACCTGATAAATCATCAGAGGGATTTGGTTCAGTAAAACCTAATTCTTTTGCTTCTTTAGTAGCTTGTGACAATAAGACGCCTTCTTCTAGCCTTCCAAAAATAAAAGATAAAGAACCAGATAATATACCTTTAAATCGAACAAGACGATCGCCTGTTTTAAATAAATTTTGAAGTGTTTCTATTACTGGTAAACCAGCGCCAACATTAGTTTCATATAAAAATTTTTTATTTGTCTTATTAACAGCATGTCTAATTTCTTCATAGTACGTCCATTGACTAGTATTAGCTTTTTTATTTGAAGTTACTACATGAAAATTATAATAAAGGAAATTGACGTATTGTTCAGATAAAAATTGATCAGATGTACAATCAATAATAACTGAATTTGGAAAATAATTTTTTTTAATAAAATCGTTTAAAACTTCTAAATTAAATTTTTGAGTTGATTTTTTAAAGTCATTTTTCCAATTTGATAAATTAATTGCATGATCTGATAATAATATTTTTTTGGAATTAGCAATAGCTAATACTTTAATTGATATATTGTTTTCATTTAAATATTGTGTTTGTTGTAATATTTGTTCTAGTAGTGTATTACCGATTCCACCTATTCCAATTAGATAAACATAAATAATTTTTTTATTAAAAAACAATGCATTATGAACATTTTGCACTGCTTTTAAAATATATTTTTTTTGAATAATCATCGAGATAGAATGTTTTGAAGAACCTTGTGCAATTGCTAAAATATTGATTTTTGCACTACCTAAAGCGGTACATATTTTAGCAGAGATATTATTTTTCTTAGAAATATTAGAACCTACAACTGAAAGAATAGATAGATCATTTGTAATTTTAAAAGATTTTAATAATCTATCTTTTAATTCTAACTGAAATTCTTTATTCAATGAAGATAGTATCGTATCTACTTGATTACTTAAAATACAAAAACTAATTTTATTTTCTGATGATGATTGAGTAATAAGTATTATTTTAACATTATTTCTTGATATAGTAGTAAATATACGAGGAATAATATTACCTACATTTTTTATAGAAAAACCAGATATATTAAACATGGTAATATTATCAAGATAAGTTACACCTTTTAGAAATTTTTTTTCAGACTCATTTTTTTGACAAATTAATGTACCACTAGATTGAATGTTAGTAGTATTTTTAATAAAACATGGAATTTTGAATTGAGAAAGAGGTTCTATAGTGCGAGGGTGTAATACTTTCGCTCCAAAATAAGAGAGCTCCATTGCTTCTTCATATGATAGAGATTTTAACAAATGTGCATTTGAAACTATTCTGGGATCACAAGTAAAGACTCCATCAACATCAGTCCAAATTTCACAGCAATTTGCATTTAAACAAGCAGCTAAAATTGCAGCAGAATAATCTGAACCATTACGACCTAATACTACTAATTCTTTTTTTTGATTACCAGCAATAAAGCCAGGCATTAAAATAATATTATTTTTTTCTATGCTTATTTTATTAATACGTTTTTTGGATTCATCTATATCAACAGTAGAATCTAAATAATTACCTATAGATAGAAAAATTGCAACAGGGTTAAGAATTTTAATACTATGTTTTCTCGATTCTAATATACTTTGCATTATCAAAACTGAAAGTATTTCTCCTCTAGAAATAATAATTGCTCGGATACTATCTGGACACTGTTTTAATAATATTACTCCTTGTAATATATTCTTTAATTTATCCAATTCTTGTTTTATTTTTTTTTCTATTTTTTGATAGTTGAAATTAGGTTCCAGTTCTAGAAGATTATTTATTAATTCAATAAATATATGTTCTACAATATTTATTGTATCTAATATTTTGTGATTAATTTTTTTTTCTATAATTGTAACTAGATAATTAGTTATATTAGCTGGAGCTGAAAGTACAACTGCAATTTGTTCAAATTTAATTTTTTCTTCTATAATATTAGATACGCATAAAAACTTTTCTGCATTAGCTAGCGAAGTACCGCCAAATTTTAATAATTGCATATTTTATAATTCCTTAGATTTATCTCATAAAAAACCCGCCTTAAGTATGAGCGGGTTTTTTTAAATATATGATCCTGGCCCACATCATGACTAGTTATAATAATTAGAATAGTTATTCTAGTGAAGAGGCTATAAATAGACATTAATATTTTTTATGAATATGTAAAGTAAGTTAATTTATTAGGTAATATTTTTTATGTTTCGTTTTATATTATTTGTTAAAAATATTCATGTTTAATTGAAATTACTATAAAGTATTAATATTATTATAAATCAAATATACCTATATTATGCTTAAAAAATTTTTTATGTATTATATAAAAAAATTTTATTTTTTTTTTATAAAATTAATATAATATTTTATTTTAGATATAAAATATAACATAAATTAAACTTTGACATCGATAGAATATATATTTTTATTATTGTTTTAAGAGTTAAAATAATTAGTTATTAGTAGTTTTTCATTTAATTAATTTTTATAACATAATGATCATTATTAGTGCAATAATAAAAAAAATAAATATTTTATTTTTTATTGAATATTAATAATTTAATTATTATATACACTATGCTTTTTAAGTAAATATCAGTATATTCTTTTAAATTTTAATATAATTTAATTCACATCAAACATTTAGTTAATATTATGAATCATATTATTAAAGTTATTATTTCTGAAAAAGAACTCGACATACGTGTTCGAGAATTAGGTCAAGAAATTACTAAAAAATATCGAAAAAGCAAAAATAAAATGATATTAATTGCTTTATTACGTGGTTCTTTTGTATTCATAGCAGATTTATGTCGTAGTATTCAAGTTAAGCATGAAGTAGATTTTATGACTACTTCTAGTTATGGGCGTGGTATAGTATCCAGTGGAGATGTAAAAATTATAAAAGATTTAGATGAAGATATTTATAATAAAAATGTTTTAATTGTAGAAGATATTATCGATTCAGGAAAAACTTTAAGTAAGGTATTAGATATACTAAAACTTAGAAATCCAAAATCTTTATCTATTTGCACTCTTTTAGATAAACCAGAATGTCGAGAAGTTAATATTAGTATTGATTTTATAGGTTTTTCTATTCCAGATGATTTTATTGTCGGTTATGGTATTGATTATGCTCAGTCTTATCGTTATTTACCATATATAGGAAAAGTAATTTTTAAAAAATAAAATTTTTTTTAGTCAATAAAAATTTTTTTATTATCAATTAAACGAGTTTGACCTAACCATACAGATGCTAAAATAATCATTTTTTTCTTTTTTTTAAATAGAACATCTAATGTTTGATAATCGTATATATTAAATATATCAATAGAAAAACCTTTTTTAAATAATAATGTTCTAGATGAGTTGATAATATTTATTATAATATCAGAATCTTCTTTTATCACTTGTTTAGCAGTTTTTTTGATTATTGAATATAAGTAAGGAGCTGTTTTTATTTCTTGAGAATTTAAATTGTTATTTCTAGAGCTGAGAGCAAGTCCATTTTTTGATCGTATTGTTGGTAAGCTTATAATTTTTATCATATAATTTAATTCTTTTACTAGTTTTTTTATGATTAATAATTGTTGATAATCTTTTTCTCCAAAAAAAGAAAAATTTGGTTGTATAACATTAAATAATTTAGCAATCACTGTTGTTACACCTTGAAAATGACCTGGTCTTGCTTTGCCTTCTACAATATTAGATAATTTTGGTACTGTGATAAATGTTTGATTCTCTATTCCAGAAGGATATATTTCATTTATAGTAGGAAAAAACAGTATATCTACTTTGTTATTTTTTAAGATCATACAATCTTGGTCAAAGCTTCTAGGATATTTTTCTAAGTCTAATAAGTTATTGAATTGCATTGGATTGATAAAAATACTTACGATAACAATATCTGAATATTTTTTTGCTAATAAAATTAGTTTTATATGACCATCATGTAAGTTGCCCATTGTAGGAATTAATCCTATTTTTTTATTTATTTTTTTTAGAAATTTTATTTCTGCATGTAATGTTTTTAAATTTTTAATGATATTCATTGTAGCTCCATATTTTTTAAAAGCTATATTTTGGATTAGGATAAACACCTTCTTTTACTTCATTAATATATTTTTTAATCGCTTCTTGAATGCTACTACTGCCAGTAAGAAAATTTTTTACAAATTTAGGAGTTTTGCCTTCAGTAATGCCTAATAGATCTTGCATGACAAGAATTTGTCCATCAGTATTTTTTCCTGCTCCTATTCCAATAACTGGAATAGATAAATTATTAGTTATTTTTTGTGCTAATATTGAAGGAATACATTCTACTACTAGCATTTTAATACCTGCCTCTTCTAATAAGAAAGCTTCATCTATTAATCTATTTTCATCTTTTTTTTCTTTTCCTTGAACTTTATATCCGCTTAAATAATTAAATGATTGTGGTGTTAAACCTATATGACCACATACTAATATTGATCTATCACATAATTCTTTGATAATTTTTTTTAACCATTTTCCACCTTCTATTTTGATCATATTTGCACCAGACTGTATGATTTTAGCTGTGTTTTTAAGAGCTTGTTTAGTTTCACAATAAGACATAAAAGGTAGATCAGCTAATAAAAAACTATGAGGAGCTCCTTTCCGAACTGCTCTTGTATGATATTCTATATCTTTAATTTTTACTGGCAGTGTAGAACTGTGACCTTGTATAGTCATTCCGAGAGAATCACCTATTAACATTACGGGAATACCTTGATTAGAAAATAATCTCGCAAAACTAAAATCATAAGCAGTAACAGCTGCAAATTTATTCTTTTTTTGTTTCCAATTATTGAGTGTAGAGATTGTCACATATTCCATATATTTTACCTTTTTTAATATAATGTATTAAAAAGAAAGGATATTCGAGATGTTTGAATTAATGAATCGAATACCCTTATCTAACTAAAATTTCACTTGAATTAACTAACCTGTCATTTGTTTTTCTCTAATTTCTGCTAATGTTTTGCAGTCTATACATAGATTTGCAGTAGGTCTAGCTTCTAAACGACGAATACCTATTTCAATACCACAAGAATCACAGTAGCCAAAATCTTTTTCTTTAATTTTTTTTAAAGTACTTTCAATTTTTTTAATTAATTTTCGACTGCGATCTCTATTTCGTAATTCTAAACTGAATTCTTCTTCTTGTGTAGCTCTATCAATAGGATCAGGAAAATTAGTAGCTTTATCTTGTATATAGAGTAGAGTATGTTTTATTTCATCTTGTAATTGATATTTCCATGTCTCAAGAATTTTATGAAAGTGTAAAATTTGATCTTTATTCATATATTCTTCATCTATTTTTTTTTGATAAGGTTGTAAACCTGCAATAGAAAGAACATTTAAAGATGATGTTTTTTTGTTTTTTTCTTTTTTCACAGCTCTCTCCGATGTAATATTTTTTTTTAAAAAATTAAATTTTAGTTAACAGTTTTAAATTTTTTTTTAAAAAAATAATTTATATACATTAAATATATAAGATTTATTTAATTGCATTTCTAATCAAATTATTATAATAAATAATTTTAACATAAACTATAATTAAATATATTTTTTATATAATTAAGCTTATTAATGAGACAAAAATCTCTATTTATAAAAATATTTTTTAAAAAATAAGGCAACTATTTATATGATAAAAAATAATATTAAAAGATTTGCATTAGGAGTCGAATATGATGGAAGTTTTTATCATGGATGGCAGAGTCAAAAAACAGTACCTACTATTCAAGAAGAAGTAGAAAAAGCTTTATCTATAATTGCTAATCATAAGATAGATGTAATATGTGCAGGTCGTACTGATGCTGGGGTACATAGTATAGGACAAGTCATTCATTTTAGTACTACAACTATTCGTAAAAAATCATCTTGGATATTAGGAACTAATAGCTATTTATCTAAATACATTTCTATTATATGGATCAAAGAAGTTTCAGAGCATTTTCATGCACGTTATAGCGCTATTACACGTTCTTATCGTTATATAATATATAATTATCCTTTTCGATCTGCTATTTTTCAGGATAAATCAAATCATGTGTATAAAATTTTAAATATTGATAAAATGAATTTTGAAGCTCAATTTTTATTAGGAGAACATGATTTTACATCTTTTCGAGGTTTTAATTGTCAATCACATTCTCCTTTCAGAAAAATCATAAAATTAAATATTTGGCGTCATGAAGCTTGGGTGATAATTGATATTGTAGCTAATTCTTTTTTATATCATATGGTTCGAAATATTGTTGGCACCTTAATTGAAATTGGTCTTTCTAAAAAAAAAAAATTTTGGATGAAAGAATTATTACAAAGAAAAAATAGAAGTGATGCAGGATCTACAGCTCCAGCTAAAGGTTTATATTTAGTATTTGTACAATATCCTTTATATTTTAATTTACCAAACTCGTCATGTGATTCTATTTTTTTATGTTAAAAAATATTATATGATTTTTAAAAATATTTACTCGTTTTGTAATATTTTTATTTAATATTTTAGAACATATAATTAACATCATTAAAAAAAGGTTTTTTATGTTTATTGATATAAAAAAAAAAGAAAAATTTTAATAAAAATATTTTTTTTAATATTCAGTTTAATTGTATTTTATGGATTTTATTTATATTACAAAATAGATCAATCTATTAAAGGTAAAGTGTGGAGATTTCCCACATCAATTTATGGACGAATAGTTAATTTAGAGCCAGGTAATTTATATTCTCAGAAAGAAATATTGAGTATTTTAAAAGGAACAATGTATAAAAAAGTAGAAACTGTCATGCTTCCAGGAGAATATAGTGTAAAAGATAATACTATAGATTTTATTAGACGTTCTTTTGATTTTCCGGATATTAAAGAAGGTGAATTTCATACAAGATTATTTTTTAAAAATGATTTTTTAACAGAAATTAAAAATATTGAAAATAATCGTAATTTTAGTTTTTTCCGTTTAGAGCCTAAATTAATTACCATGTTAAAGTCCCCTGAAAAAGAGAAACGTATATTCATTTCTCGTAGTATATATCCAGAAATTTTGGTTAAAACATTATTAGCTATTGAGGATAGATATTTTTATGAGCATGATGGGATTAATATATCTTCTATCGGTCGAGCTTTTTTAGTAAATATTATGGCAGGTCGTGCAATTCAAGGGGGTAGTACCCTAACTCAACAACTAGTAAAAAATCTTTTTTTAACTAATACTCGTTCTATTTTAAGAAAAATAAATGAAATGTATATGGCTTTAATTCTAGACTGTTTTTATTCTAAAGATAAAATTTTAGAATTGTATTTGAATGAAGTTTATTTAGGACAAGATGGTGATGAACAAATTAGGGGATTTCCACTTGCTAGTATTTATTATTTTGGTCGACCAATAGATGAATTAAGTTTAGAACAGTATGCCTTATTAGTAGGAATGGTAAAAGGAGCTTCTTTATATAGTCCTTGGACTAATCCTATTTCTGCATTGAAAAGAAGAAATTTAGTTTTATTTTCATTATATAATCAAAAATACATTACAAAAAAAATATATGAAAATTTATCTAAACGAGCTTTAAATGTTCAACTTAAAGGTAATATTATTTCACCTTATCCTTCTTTTGTGCAATTAGTACATGCTGAATTAAAAAAAAAAATTAAAACCAAAATTGAAAATATTTCAGGTATAAAGATATTTACAACTTTAGATTCTATATCACAAAACGCAGTAGAAAAAGCTGTTAAAATAGAAATTCCAAAATTAAAAAAAGAAAAAAAATTAAAAGATTTAGAAGTTGCTATGATAGTTTTAGATCGATTTACTGGAGAAATTCAAGCTCTTATTGGAAGTGCTTCACCTAAATTTGATGGGTATAATCGTGCTTTAAAAGCGAGGCGCTCTATAGGCTCATTGTCTAAACCTATAACATATTTGACTGCTTTATCAGAACCAAATAAATATCATTTAAATACTTGGATTTCTGATACACCTATTTCAATTAAATTAGATAATGGTGAATATTGGATACCGAAAAATAATAATTATCATTTTAGTGGAAAAGTAATGTTATTAGATGCGTTAATTCATTCGATTAATATACCAACAGTTAATTTAAGCTTAGATTTAGGTTTTAAAAAACTAGTTAATACTTGGTTACATCTAGGAGTTTCTAAAAATCAACTTACTCCTTTTCCATCTATATCATTAGGGGCTATTAATTTAACACCGATTGAAATTGCACAAGTTTTTCAAATTATTGGAAGTGGTGGTTATAAGTCATTATTATCCTCTGTTAGATCTGTTGTATCTGATGATGGTAAAATATTATATCAAACATTACCTCAATCAAAACATATAGTTTCTTCTGAAGCTTCTTATTTAATATTATATGCTATGCAACAAGTAGTTCAAAATGGAACAGCAAAATCATTAGGAAAAAATTTTTCGAGATTCTCTTTGGCGGGTAAAACTGGTACTACAAATAATTTAGTAGATAATTGGTTTGTAGGTATTGATGGGAAAAAAATTGTTATTACTTGGATAGGTCGAGACAATAATAAAACAACGAAATTATATAGTTCTTCTGGTGCCATGAAAATTTATAAAAAGTATCTTGAATATGAGCATCCGATACCATTGATACTAAAACGTCCAAAAAATATAAATATATTTTATATTAATAAAATAGGACAATTATTTTGTGAAAAAAATAATGAGCATAAAAGAGTTCTACCAATATGGTCTATACATAATAAAAAAATTTGTGATTATAAAAAAATTAGAATATCGTGAATTAAAAACTAAAAAAAATTTTTTATTTTGGTTCAGAGATTTATTTTCATAAGAAAATATTTGAATATATGTTAGATATTTTTACAGAATAATTCTACCACAAAATTGTATTTTTTATTCTAAAATTATTTAAAAAAATAAATATTTTTTAATAAAATACATATTCAGTTTAAATATTTAAACAATTTAGTACAAACAATAAAAATTTTTTGACTTTTAGTTAATTTAAAAAATTTAAATATGAGAATTATAGTATGTTAATTAAATTTTTGACTAAAATATTTGGTAATCGTAATAATCGTATTTTAAAAAAATTAAAAAAAATAGTATGTTCTATTAATCAACTTGAAAAAAAATTTGAAAAATTATCAGATAGAAAATTACAAGAGCATACAAAAATATTTCGTTTACGTTTAAGAAATGGAGAAACATTAGATGATTTATTACCAGAAGCTTTTGCTACAGTTAGAGAAGCTAGTAAACGTATCTTTAGTATGAGACATTTTGATGTACAAATATTAGGAGGAATAGTTTTAAATAAACAGTGTATCGCAGAAATGAGAACAGGTGAAGGAAAAACTTTAACATCTACTTTACCAGCTTATTTAAATGCATTAAGTGGAAAGGGTGTACACGTGGTTACTATGAATGATTATTTAGCTCGTAGAGATGCAGAAAAAAACACTCCATTATTTGAATTTCTTGATTTAACGGTTGGTTTAAACTTATCTGAAATGTCTTTTTTTTCTAAACGAAAAGCTTATTTGTCCGATATTACTTATGGTACAAATAATGAATACGGATTTGATTATTTACGTGATAATATGATTTTTTCTCCAGAAGAACGAGTTCAAAGAGAATTAAATTATGCATTAGTAGATGAAGTAGATTCAATTTTAATCGATGAAGCTCGAACACCTTTAATTATTTCAGGACCATCAGAAAATAGTTCAGAATTATACAAAGAAATTAATATGATTGTGCCTTTTTTAATTTCTCAAAAAAAAGAAGATTCAGAAGATTTTAAAGGCACTGGTCATTTTTTTATTGATGAAAAATCAAAACAAATATATTTAACAGAAAGAGGATTAATTGAAGTTGAAAAAATATTATTTGAAAAAAAATTGATGAATATAGGAGAATCCTTATATTCTTCAAACAATATAATATTAATGCATCATGTTCTGTCTGCACTGCGTGCTCATAAATTATTTGTGCGAGACGTCGATTATCTTATAAAAGATAATACAATCGTTATTGTAGATGAACATACTGGACGCACTATGCCAGGACGAAGATGGTCAGATGGATTACATCAAGCAATAGAAGCTAAAGAAAATGTTCCAATAAAAAATGAAAATCAAACATTAGCATCTATTACGTTTCAAAATTATTTCCGTTTATATAAAAAAATAGCTGGTATGACTGGAACTGCTGCAACTGAAGCTTTTGAATTTAGTTCGATTTATAATCTTGACACTATTGTAATACCCACAAATAAACCAATGATACGTAAAGATATGTCTGATTTAGTATATATTACTGAAAAAGAAAAGATTAATGCTATTATAAAAGATATAGAAAAATGTATTAAATTAAATCAGCCTGTATTAGTAGGAACAGTTTCTATTGAAAAATCAGAGATTATTTCTAAAAAATTAATGAAATTAAATATTAATCACAGCGTCTTAAACGCTAAATTTCATGCTAAAGAAGCTGAAATCATAGCTCAAGCAGGAAAGCCTAGATCGATTACAATTGCTACAAATATGGCAGGTCGTGGAACAGATATAGTTCTTGGTGGTAATTTAGAAGTAGAGTTAAAAAAACATTCAAAAATGACTGCAGAAGATATTGCAAAAATCAAAAATAATTGGCAAAAAGAACATGATTTAGTTGTTTCTGTAGGTGGCTTGCATATCATAGGTACTGAACGTCATGAATCACGTCGTATTGATAATCAGTTAATAGGGCGTGCTGGTCGTCAGGGGGATAGTGGTTCTTCACGTTTTTATTTATCAATGGAAGATTCATTAATGAGAATTTTTGCGTCTGAAAAGATTATTAATATGATGCGTAAACTAGGACTATCTTTTAATGAAGCTATTGAACATCCTTGGGTCACAAAAGCGATAGAAAATGCTCAAAAAAAAGTAGAAAATCAAAATTTTGAAATTAGAAAACAATTATTAGAATATGATGATATTGTTAATGAACAGCGTCGTACAATTTATTTTCAACGAAATAAGTTAATTGATGAAAAAGATATCAAAATCATCATTCATGATATTTTTAAAGATGTATTAGCTAAAGTTTTTATGTCTTATATATCTAAAAATACTATTAGAGATAAATTAAAAATTATTGCTTTAGAAAAAAAGTTAAATACTGATTTTGATTTAATTGTTCCAGTGTCTGATTGGTTAAATATTAAACCTGTTTTACACCATGAAGAATTAATTAAAAAAATTATTAATTTATCACAAATTAATTATCAAAAAAAAGAAGATTTAATTGGTAAAGATAATATGAGAAAAATAGAAAAATCTATTATGTTACAAACATTAGATTCTCTTTGGAAAGATCATTTATCAGCTATAGATTATTTAAGGCAAGGTATTCATTTACGTGGTTACGCACAAAAAGATCCTAAACAAGAGTATAAACGAGAATCTTTTAATATGTTTTCTAACATGTTAGAAGTATTAAAATATGAAGTCGTATCATTTCTTAGTAAAATCAATCTATCTTATTCAAAAAAATATATAGATTTAAATCAAAGGTTAATAATGAGTCCTAATAATAAAATTAGTCGTAATTCGTCTTGTATATGTGGTTCGGGTAAAAAATACAAACATTGTCATGGTAGTTTATAGAAATATTTTATTGAGAATTTTTTTAATGAGTTATATAAAAGTAGCAATTGGTCTAATTGTAAATAAAAATATGGTTTATATCACTAAAGGAAAATATAAAAAAAATATATGGGAATTTCCTGGTGGAAAAGCGGAAAAAAATGAAAATATAATCCAGGCATTAAAAAGGGAATTACTAGAAGAAGTTGGAATTATAATATTAAAATTTCGTTTTTTTAAATACATTAAATATTTTTATTCCAAAAAAAAGTTAAAATTATATTTTTTTTTAATTAATCAATGGAAAGGTCGACCTTATAGTAGAGAAGGTTATTTTTATCGTTGGACATTTTTTTACGATCTAAAAACTTCTGATTTTCCACCTGCAAATTATAGTGTTATCACTTCTCTTAAAAAAACATTATTCTGTTCTAATATTTTTTATAAAAATTATAGTGATATATTTTATTAAAAAATTTTTTAAAAATAAAAAATAAATATAATATAAATAAAGTATTTTTTTAGTAAAATTTTGTTAAATAATTTTTATTTATATTTTTTGTTTTATTTTGATGATATTTATATCCTAAATATGAATAAAAATAATTTAAATAATAAATACATTGATATGTCTTCTTAATTTTATTTTTATTAAATATAATGTCATCTGACATAGAACGTCTTTCTCTTCTAGTAGCTTGTAATGAAATAATTTTTTTTGCTTCTTGCAAGCTAATCTTATCTCTTTCAACTACGCGTTTTATTTGATATTTTATAGGCGAGTCTACTAATAGAATTCTATTTGCTTTTTTTTCTAGTTTTTTTTCAAAAAGTAATGGTACTACCCACAAGCACCAAGTAGATTTTATGAGTTTTATTTCATTTTTAGTTTCTTGAAAAATTTTAGGATATAATAAGTTTTCTAACCATAACCTATGATTTTTATTATTAAATATATATTTTCGAAGTAAAAAACGGTTAATAGAGTTGTTTATATTTATTATTTTATTTCCAAATTTTTTTTTAATTGATTCTGAGACTTGAAAATTATATTTAATTATATTTTTTGCAATTATATCAGTATCAATAATATTAATACCTAGTTTTTTAAAGCTATTAGAGACAGTAGTTTTTCCACTACCAATACCTCCAGTAAGTGCTACAATATAAGTCATATTTTTGAATCTTTTAATTAATGAAGGAAATGTGTTTTTTGTAAAATTTTAATGTAGATAAAACATCTTATTTTTATTAGATGTTATATTAATATTACATATTTAAATTAGGATAGTTATATTATGCGTATTGAAGAAGACATTAAGTTAGGTTTTAAGGACGTATTAATAAGACCTAAACGTTCTACATTGAAAAGTCGTTCTCAAGTCGATCTAATTCGCAGTTTTTCTTTTAAATACTCTTCTATTGTATGGTCCGGAATTCCTATTATTGCAGCAAATATGGACACAATAGGTACTTTTCAAATGGTACAGTCTTTATCAAATTTTAATATACTGACAGCAGTACATAAATATTATTCCTTTGAAGTTTGGAAAAATTTTATTAGTTTATCTTCTAAACATGTATTAAATCATGTAATTGTATCTATTGGAACGTCTGATTCTGATTTTATTAAAATTAAAAAAATTTTTTTATTGTCTTCTGAAATAAAATATATCTGTATTGATGTAGCGAATGGTTATTCTGAACATGTAGTCTCTTTTTTAAAATTAGTACGAGATTTTTTTCCAGATAAAATTATTTGTGCAGGTAATGTTGTAACTGGAGAAATGGTAGAAGAATTAATACTTTCTGGAGCAGATATTGTTAAAGTTGGTATTGGACCAGGATCAGTATGTACTACACGAGTAAAAACTGGAGTTGGCTATCCTCAACTTTCAGCAATTATAGAATGTGCTGATGCAGCACATGGATTAGGTGGACAAATTATTAGTGATGGAGGATGTACTGTCTCTGGAGATATTGCTAAAGCATTTGGAGGAGGTGCTGATTTTGTTATGTTAGGGGGAATGTTGGCAGGTCATCAAGAGTGTTTAGGAGATATTATTGAAGAAAATTCAAAAAAATATATGTTATTTTATGGAATGAGTTCTACATCTGCAATGCAACGTTATACAGGTAAAATTGCAGGATATCGTGCTTCTGAAGGAAAAACAGTTAAAATACCATTTAGAGGTGATGTGAGTGATACAATACGTGATATTTTAGGAGGCTTACGTTCTTCATGCACTTATGTAGGTGCAGAAAAATTAAAAGAATTAACAAAAAGAACTACATTTATACGAGTTACAGAACAAGAAAATTGTATTTTTAATATTTTTAAAGAATAAAACAATTTATTTAATATTTTTTATATTTAATTAAATCAATAAAATTAATTATATTTATATATGCTTAATTTTATTGATTTTTTTTAGATATTTATAATTAATATTAAATTACGACAATAGTATATAAAAATTTTATTTTTTATTGTAATTTTTTTAGATGAAATGTTAATTTAATAATTAAATATTTAATGTATAAGGAATCTATACTATGTTAGAACGTTTATATGATGATGTGGATCCAATTGAAACCAGTGATTGGGTAGAAGCTATTGAATCTGTTATTCGTGAAGAAGGTCGTGAAAGAGCTTGTTTTTTAATCGAACAAATTTTAAAAAAGTCTAAAATAAATAAAATAGAATTTTTTAGATTTTTTTTTACTAGTGATTATATTAATACTATTAGCAGTGAAGATGAAGTGGAATATCCAGGTAATCTTATTTTAGAAAAACGTATTTGTTCAGTTATTCGTTGGAATGCTATAATGATGGTATTACGTGCTTCAAAAAAAAATTTAGAATTAGGAGGCCATTTATCATCTTTTCAATCATCTGCTACTATATATGAAGTGTGTTTTAATCATTTTTTCCGAGCTGCAAATAAACAAGATGGGGGAGATTTAGTTTATTTTCAAGGTCATATTTCTCCTGGTATTTATGCGCGTTCCTTTTTAGAAGGACGTTTATCAGAAGAACAAATTAATAATTTTAGACAAGAAGTTGATGGTAAAGGTTTATCTTCTTATCCTCATCCTAAATTAATGCCAAATTTTTGGCAATTTCCAACTGTATCTATGGGTCTAGGTCCACTTTGTTCTATTTATCAAGCAAAATTTTTAAAATATTTACAAAATAGAGAATTAAAAAATACTTCAAAACAAATAGTTTATGCTTTTTTAGGTGATGGTGAAATGGATGAACCAGAATCAAAAGGTGCTATTTCTATAGCTGTTCGTGAAAAATTAGATAATTTAATATTTATAATAAACTGTAATTTACAAAGATTAGATGGACCAGTTGTAGGTAATGGTAAAATTGTAAATGAATTAGAAAGTTTTTTTTATGGTGCAGGATGGAAAGTCATTAAAGTAATATGGGGAAGCCGATGGGATTGTTTATTAAAAAAAGATAAAACTGGAAAATTGATTCAGTTGATGAATGAAACTATTGATGGTGATTATCAAACTTTTAAATCTAAAGATGGTGCATATGTTCGTAAATATTTTTTTGGAAAATATAAAGAAACATTAAAATTAGTAGAAAATATGACGGATGAAGAAATATGGCAACTCAATAGAGGAGGACATGATTCAAAAAAAATGTTTAATGCTTTAAAAAAAGCTAAAGAAACAAAAAATAAGCCGACAGTAATTTTAGCACATACTGTTAAAGGATATGGTATGGGAATTACTGCGGAAGGTAAAAATATTGCACATCAAATAAAAAAAATAAATATGAATGGAATAATGTATATTAGAGATCGTTTTAATATTCCTGTATCAGATGAGAATATCAATGAATTACCGTATGTTACTTTTAAAAAAACATCTGAAGAATATTGTTATCTTCATTCACAACGGAAAAAATTAGGCGGCTATATTCCTTTTCGTTTATCTAAATTTACTGGTGTATTGAATTTACCAGATTTAAAAGATTTTCAATCATTATTAGAAGAGCAAAAAAAAGAAATTTCTACTACTATAGCTTTTATACGTGTTTTAAATATAATTTTAAAAAATAATTTTATAAAAGATCTTATAGTTCCTATTATTGCAGATGAAGCACGCACTTTTGGAATGGAAGGATTATTTCGAAAAATAGGTATTTATAGTTCAGGTGGTCAAAAGTATACTCCTCAGGATCGAGAGCAGTTATCTTATTATAAAGAAGAAAAAAAAGGTCAGATATTACAGGAAGGCATTAATGAATTAGGCGCTGCTGCCTCCTGGTTAGCTGCAGCTACATCTTATAGCACAAATAATTTTCCAATGATTCCTTTTTATATCTATTATTCAATATTTGGTTTTCAGAGAATAGGTGATTTATTTTGGGCTGCAGGCGATCAACAAGCAAGAGGATTTTTAATTGGAGGTACTTCAGGAAGAACGACTTTAAACGGTGAAGGATTACAACATGAAGATGGACATAGTCACATACAATCTTTAACTATTCCTAATTGTATATCTTATGATCCCTCTTTTGCTTATGAAGTTGCGGTAATTATACAAGATGGATTGAGACGTATGTATGGTCCTGAACAGGAAAATATATATTATTATATTACAACAATAAATGAAAATTATTATATGCCAGCTATGCCTAAAAATGTAGAGAAAGGTATTTGTAAAGGTATTTATAAATTAAAAACTTTATTTGGCACTACTTCTTTACAAGTGCAATTGATAGGTTCTGGTGCTATTTTACGTTCTATTTGCGAAGCTGCTGAAATTTTATTAAAAGAATATTTTATTACAACTGATATATATAGTGTTACTTCTTTTACAGAATTAGCTAGAAATGGTGAAGATTGTGAAAGATGGAACATGCTTAATCCAAATAAAAAAAATAAAATACCATATGTTAAAAGAATTATGAATGATAATCCTGCTGTTGCTGCTACTGATTATATGAAATTGTTTGCTGAACAAATTCGTCATTATATTCCAGCAAAAAAATATTATGTATTAGGTACTGATGGTTTTGGTCGTTCTGATAGTCGTGATAAATTACGTAATCATTTTGAAGTGAATGCTTACTATATAGTAGTAGCTGCTTTAAATTTATTATCAGAATTAAAGAATATTCAAAAAAAAGTAGTAGAAGATGCAATTATTAAATTTAATATTAATCCTAGTAAAATCAATCCGCGTTTGTCTTAAGAGGTAAAAACAGTGGATATTGAAGTTAAAATACCTGACATTGGTTTAGATGAAGTAGAAATAATAGAGATATTAGTAAAAATTGATGAAAAAGTAAAAATAGATCAAGGATTAATTACTGTAGAAGGAGAAAAAGCTTCTATGGAGATACCATCTCCTATATCTGGTATAGTGAAAAAAATTCATGTAAAAATTGGTGAGAAAGTGCAAACTTCTTCCACTATAATGACTTGTACTATTGATGATACTGATATTAATACAGAGAAAAATAATGAAAATTTTTTAAAAAAAGAAATTAATTTATCAAATGACGATGTTTTTTTAGAACCAAAAAAAAATATTTTTGTACATGCTACTCCAGTTGTAAGACGTTTAGCTCGAAATTTAAATGTCAATTTATATAATGTCACTGGTACTGGTCCTAAAAAACGTATTTTAAAAGAAGATGTAGAGTTATATAAAAATGATTGTATAACTAATTTTTTAAAAGAAAACAATCAAACAAACTTCAATAATTCTAATTCGTTAATAACAGAAGAAATAGAATTAAGTAGTCTTCAAAAAATTACTGGAAATAATTTACATAAAAATTGGATGAATATTCCTCATGTTACACAATTTGATGAAGTTAATATTACTATATTAGAAAAATTTCGTCAAAAATACAATTTTGAACATACAAATAAAAATAATAAAATTACAATATTAGTTTTTATAATTAAAGTAGTTGCTGCTGCATTAGAAAAATTTCCTATTTTTAATAGTTCTTTTAATGTTAATAATAAAAAACTTATTCTTAAAAAATATATTAACATAGGTATTGCTGTAGATGTAGGCGATGGATTATTAGTTCCTGTCTTAAAAAATATTAATCAAAAAAATATTCAACAAATATCTGATGAACTAATATTAATATCAGAAAAAGCACGTACACGAAAGTTAAATGCATCAGATACGACTAAAGGATGTTTCACAATATCTAATTTAGGAGGAATCGGAGGTACTTGGTTTTCACCTATTATTAATTCCCCTGAAGTTGCAATTTTAGGTGTTTCTAAATCTCAAATTAAACCATTATGGAATGGTAAAGAATTTGTTCCAGCTTTAATGTTACCATTATCTTTATCTTATGATCATCGTATAATAAATGGTGCTGATGCAGCACGTTTTATTACATTTGTTAACAAACTATTATCTGATATGCATTTTTTAGTTATGTAGTTTTTATGATTACTATTTTTTATAAGCGAGGTTATAATGGATCAAAAAATTCATACTCAAATTGTAATTATTGGTTCAGGTCCGGCAGGTTATTCTGCAGCTTTTCGTTGCGCTGATTTAGGTTTAGATGTCTTGTTGATAGAAAGATATAATACTTTAGGAGGTGTATGTTTAAATGTTGGTTGTATTCCTTCAAAATCATTGTTACATATAGCTAAAGTAATTAAAGAAGCAAAAGAATTAGATGATTTAGGTGTTTCTTTTAATAAACCATTAATTAATATTCGAAAAATAAAAAACTGGAAAGAAAGTATTATAAAAAGATTAACTGATGGTTTATCTCATATGAGAAAAAAAAGAGGAATAAAAATCATTGAAGGAAATGCTAGTTTTAATACTGAGAATAGTCTTCTAGTAAAAAATAAAGAAAGTCAATTTCTTGTTTATTTTAAAAATGCTATTATTGCAACAGGTTCTCATCCAATTAAAATTCCTTCAATATCTTATGATGATGAAAGAATATGGGATTCAACTGATGCGTTGTTATTAAAAAAAATACCTGATCGTTTTTTGATTATAGGAAGTGGAATTATTGGTTTAGAAATGGCGACAATATATAGTTCATTAGGTTCTCAAGTTGATGTTATTGATCGTTTTAAAGATTTTTTGCCTTTAGTAGATAAAGATATTGCTAATATATATGTAAAGTCTATTAATAAGAGATTTAACTTACTTTTAAATACTCATTTAAATGAAATAAAAGTAACAAAAGATCAATTAATAATTAGAATGACACAAGATGATATAGAAAAAAAAGATTTGTATTATGATGCTGTATTAATAGCTATTGGAAGAATGCCTAATATTAGTGGTTTAGGATTAGAAAGTATTGGAATTAAAATAAATAATTTTGGATTTATTGAAGTTAATAAACAGTTACAAACAAATATATCTCATATTTATGCTATTGGTGATGTTACAGGTCCTCCTATGTTAGCTCATAAAGGTGTGCATGAAGGTCATATTGCAGCAGAAGTTATTTCTGGCAAAAATCATTTTTTTGAACCTCAAGTAATCCCATCTATTGCATATACAGAACCAGAAATTGCCTGGGTAGGACTAAATGAAAAGCAAGCAAAAAAACAAAATATAAATTATGAAGTTGCTTCTTTCCCATGGAGTGCGTCTGGTAGAGCTATGGCTTCTAATTCTAGTACAGGAATGACTAAATTAATTTTTAACAAGATTAATAATAAAATTATTGGTGGTGCTATTGTTGGAACTAATGCAGGAGAATTAATTGGTGAAGTAAGTTTAGCTATCGAAATGGGCTGTGATGCTGAAGATCTTGCCTTAACTATACATGCTCATCCTACTTTATATGAATCTATTGGTTTATGCGCTGAAGTTTATCAAGGCACAGTTACAGATCTATTAAATATAAAATTTAAAAAATAATTATTTTTTGTTTTATTGTTTATGGAATAATTCTTTATATAAACAAAAGATTATAGAATGTAATTTCTATAATCTTTTCTTTAATAAAAAATTATTCCATAAGATTTGTTAAAGTAATTATTTTTTTAAATATCAAAAATATAGTTAAAAATTTTATCTCTACATGAATATCTAAAAATTCAATTCCTGTATAGGCAAGTTTCTACCATAATATATTTCTCGCATTTCCCTCCATAATAAATTTATTATATGAGACTGTTCTTCTTTTACTAAATCTTCTAAATGAATATTAAATAAATAATTCTTTAAATGAAATTCTTTTAATAACATACGAGTATGAAAAATATTTTCTTGATATACGTTAACATCAACCATATCGTACATTGATTTTATATCATTAGACATAAAATTTTGAATAGAACTTATTTCATGATCAATAAAGTGTTTTATACCATGAATATCCCGAGTAAATCCCCTAACACGATACTCGATAGTTACTATATCTGATTCTAATTGATGTATAAGATAATTAAGTGCATTCAGAGGAGAAATAATTCCACAGGTTGAAACTTCAATATCAGCTCGAAAAGTACAAATTCCGCTTTGAGGATGACTTTCTGGATATGTATGTACACATATATGACTTTTATCTAAATGAGCAAGTACAGACGATGATACAATATTTTTGTTTAAAACATTGATTTTATTTAAATTAATAGGTTCTTCACAGACTAAAATAGTTACACTTGCACCTTGAGGTTCATAATCTTGATGAAAGATGTTTAAAACATTTGCTCCAATAATTGAACAAGTTTTTTTTAAAATTTTAGTTAACCGAATAGCATTATATTGTTCATCAATATAAGAAATATAACTATGACGTGAATCATTAGTATTCGCATAGCAAATATCATAGATACAAAAACTTAGGCTTTTAGTTAAATTATTAAAACCATGTAATTTTAGTTTTTGCAATTTAATTACTCTCCTATAAAAGGATTTTAACTTTTGTCTAATGCATTAAGAATATATTGAGGTAAACAAAAACTGCTTATATGAATTTTGGCATTATAGTAATTAAAAGCTAGTTTTGTATATTTTATGCGTGATTTTAGGTTTTCAAGACTATTTTTATATAATTCTATATTATTAGTACCCCAAGCAAACATCATGATTCCTCCATAATAACTAGGAATAGTAGCTTGATAAAATTTTACGTCATGAAAATATTTTTTAAGGTTTTTATAAGTAAGAATAGTTTCTTGTTTTTGAAGAAAAAAAACACCATTTTGCGCTACAAAAACACCATTTTCATTAAGACAGTTTTTACAATTAAAATAAAATTCTGAGCGAAATAAATTTTTTCCGTGATTAATAGGATCAGTGGAATCTGATATTATTAAATCGAATTTTTCTTTTGTTGTTTTTGTGAAATTAAAAGCATCATCGATAATTAATTCTAAACGAGAATCCTGATAAGCTTTGTTATTATGAAGAGGAAAATATTCTTGACATAAACGAATAATATTACTATCAATTTCAACCATTGTAATATGTTTGATATTTTTATGTTTACATACTTCTCTTAGTATACCTCCGTCACCTCCTCCTATGATTAAAACATTTTCTACTAGTCCATGAGCAAATATGGGAACATGAGTAAGCATTTCATGATATATAAATTCATCTTTTTCAGTTGTTTGTACAATATCATCTATGGCCATAACTTTACCAAATATAGAATTTTCAAAAATTATCACTTGATGATATTTAGTTTTTTTTTTATATAACAATTTATCAATTAAAAAATATTGTCCAATATGACAATAAAGTTTTTCATTCCATGTTTTTTGATCAGCCATGGTTGTATTTATGTATCCTATAAAAATATAACGTTATAGATTTTTTTGCGGTTGATAAAAAATTACGAATATATTGAAATAATAGATTTTTTTAGATTTTTTAAAAGAAGGAAAATAATTTTATAAAAATATATTACTTTTTTATAATTAATCTTATTTTTTCTAAAATAAATTTTTTAATGCGTATTTAAAAATATTATTTCTTATAATATATTTTTTTCATAAAAAAATTCTATTAAAAATAATATAGTTATTGATTAAATTCATTCTAGATCATTGATATTTTCTATAATTGTTTTTAAAAATCTCGCAGATTGCAAAGACGCAATTGAAATATTTTTATTAAAGTTTACAGTAGCATTTTGATCAGATAAATCAGATATAGATTTGACAATAAAAAGAGGAATTTTAAATTGATAACAAACTTGAGCAATTGCAGCAGATTCCATTTCAACAGCTATTGCAGAAGAAAAATTTTTTTTTAGTTTTTTTATTAACAATCCACCCCTTATAAATTTATCTCCACTAATAATCAGTCCTGTTGTAAATTTTAAATTATTTTGAATGTATTTTTTTTTAAAAAAACTAAAAATATTTTTATTAACTATAAATTTTTTTGGATATCTAGGTACTTGTCCTATAGCATATCCAAAATTTGTCAGATCTACATCGTAATAACATATTTCTTTAGGAAGAACAATATCTCCTATTTTTAACAATGAGTTTAAACTACCAGCAGAACCACTATTAATAATAATATCAGGTTTATATAAATTAATAAGAATCATAGTAGAAATACTAGCAGAAACTTTTCCAATTCCTGATTGTATTAAAAAAATATTATTTTTTCTAAATTTTCCTGTAGATAATATATAGTTTTTATGTTTTTTCTCTATGCATGTATGCATCATTGTTTTTATCATATTTACTTCTTCAAGCATTGCACCTATTATTCCAATTTTCATTTTGATATAATTTAAATTTAATTAGAGTACATGATAGAAAAAAATAATATAATTTATTATTGTTTAAATACTAAATGATGAACCGCATCCACATGTATTTTTTGCATTTGGATTAGATACTATAAATTTAGAACCTTCTAGATTTTCTAAATAATCTATCTGTCCACCATATAAATACTGTAAACTAATAGGATCAATAATTAATGAAACATCTGATTGAGTAATTATAATATCATCTTTATTTATTTTTTCGTCAAAAATAAATTGATATTGGAAACCACTACATCCACCACCAGTTATGTATATTCTTAATTTTAAATTATAATTATTTTTTATTATGATAAGATCTTTTATTTTTTTTGCTGCTGTATCTGTAAAATTAAGATAATTTTTAGATTTTTTTTTCATCTTTTTAAATTCTCAAAATATTTTTAAAAATAAATTTTTTCATTTTAATTTTATCATAAATAAATATTTTTGAAATATTTTATATCTATTTTATTTTATATACAATCTAGTCCGTGCGCCGATACATGATTTTATCTTTATTGGCGCAGGCTATTAAATTAAATACAATAATATTGTTAATGAGTATGTAATACACTAATATAAAATATATTAATAAATTTAAAAAATTAATCTGCTTTTTTACGTAGAAAAGATGGAATATCTAAATATTCTGGTTCTTTGTTTTTTTTGTTTTCTTTATCTATTATTTCTTTTTTTATATTTTTTGGATCGATTTTTTTCGGAGAAATATTTAAATATTGATAACGATAATCCATTAATATTTCTCTAGAAGATTTATTTTTTATTTTATTAATATCTTCTCCTAAGTTTTTTTCTATTCCAATACCCGTTGCGACAACAGTCACTCTAAGACTATCGTTCATATCTGGATCTAAAGAGGTTCCTATAACAACAGTCGCGTTATCGGAAGAAAAAGATCTAATAGTATTTCCAACTGTTTCAAATTCATCTAATCTTAAATCAAAACCTGCAGTAATATTGACTAATACACCACGCGCACCAGATAAATCTATATCTTCTAATAAAGGACTAGATATTGCTATTTCTGAAGCTTCTTCTGCACGATTTTCTCCTGAAGAAATACCAGTTCCCATCATAGCATAGCCCATTTCTACCATTACTGTGCGTACATCAGCGAAATCTACATTCATTAAACCAGGACGTGTAATTAATTCAGCAATCCCTTGTACGGCTCCTTTTAAAACATTATTAGCTGCACTAAAAGCATCAAGTAGAGATATTCCTCGACTAAGAACTTTTAATAATTTATCATTAGGAATAGTAATTAAAGAATCTACATATTTTGATAATTCAACAATACCTTGTTCAGCAACAATCATTCTTTTTTTGCCTTCAAAATTAAAAGGTTTTGTTACTACTGCTACTGTTAAAATTCCTAATTCTTTAGCAATTTCTGCTACTACAGGCGCAGCTCCCGTTCCTGTTCCTCCACCCATACCAGCCGCTATAAAAACCATATCAGAACCATCTAATGCAGATTTTAATAATTCTTTGTCTTCTTCTGCTGAAGTTCGTCCAATTTCGGGGTTAGCTCCAGCACCTAATCCTTTAGTGATATTATTACCTATTTGTATAGTTTGTTCTACTTCTATTTTTTTTAATGCTTGTGCATCAGTATTAACAGCAAAAAACTCAACACCTTCAATATGTTCTCTTACCATGTGTTCTACTGCATTTCCACCGCCACCCCCTACACCAATTACTTTTATTATTGCGTTATTACTTAATTCTACAGGTTCAAACATAATTTATTTCCGTAATAGATCTTTATTTTATAAGGTTTTAAGTAGAGTTTATTTTTAAAATTCTTTTTTAAACCAATAGTTAATTTTTTGAAACCATTTTTCAATAAAAGAATTTTCTTTTTGTTTTTTATTAACATTAATATAAAGTTCTTTTCCATAATGCAATAAACCGACTACGGTTGCATAATTTGGTTCCATTATATCTTCTATTAATCCTGATATGTTTAAAGGCTTGGCAATTCGTACTTTTTTATGAAATACTTTTTCTGCACATTCAGTCAGAAATGCAATATTTGACCCACCTCCAGTAAGTACTATACCACTTAATAAATCATGTTTTTCTCCATTTTTATAAAGTTTTTTTTGTATAGATAAAATATTATTTTTAACTAAAGATAACAATTCAATATATCTTGATTCAATTACTTCTATTAATGCATCTTGTTGTAAATTTTTTTGAAAATTTCCATTTATATGAGAACAATCAATATTTTTTGATTCACCTAAAATTGGCTTGATTGCAGATCCATATTTGATTTTCATATTTTCTGCATCAGTATAAGAAGTACTAAAAGCATATGAGATATCACGAGTTACAATATTACCTCCATATGGAATTACTTGACTATATTGT
Organism: Aegilops speltoides; assembly: GCA_021437245.1. Lineage (NCBI taxonomy): Eukaryota > Viridiplantae > Streptophyta > Magnoliopsida > Poales > Poaceae > Aegilops > Aegilops speltoides. The sequence continues at coordinate 62,393 of JAHHZJ010009954.1, forward strand.
ATAGCATCATCAATATAGACAGTGAAATCTATTGTTCCTCCACCGATATCAATCATACAAACACCAAGTTGACGTTCATCTTTAGTTAAAACAGCTTTACTAGAAGCCAGTCCTGAAAAAATAACTTGATCAACTTTTAAATCACATTTTTCTACTGCTTTAATGATATTTTTAGACATATTTTCATGACAAGTAATCAAATGAGCTTTTACTTGCATACGTACTCCGGATAAACCTATAGGATTTTTGATTCCAGATTGTTGGTCAATAGAATATTCTTTTGGAATGACATGTAAAATATGATGTTCATTGAGAATTTTAACAGATTTTGCAGTATGGATTACATTTTCTACATCTTCTTTTGTCACTTCATCTTCAGAAATTGGAACTATACCGATTTCATTTTGACAATTGATATATTTATTAGATAAAGATAAGTATACAGAAGTAATTTGACAATCAGCCATTATTTCAGCTTTATTAATTGATTCTTGTATACATGAAACTACTGTATTAAGATCATTGATTCTTCCTTTATTGATTCCTTTAGATATACAAGTTCCATATCCGATAATTTTAATTGTGCTATCTATTAATATTTCTCCTACCAAAGTGACAACTTTAGTAGTACCAATTTCTAATCCGACTACTAATTTTCTATCTTTTGATATAATCATTGTTCTTTGGCCTGTACTATATTACTTTAATTGTTTCTTTTTTAAATAAAATCTAATTTTA
>JAHHZJ010009959.1:0-23902 GCA_021437245.1 Aegilops speltoides
ATTTCGGGCAATTAATAACCCGATGACAAAGGAACAACGTATGTTGTTATGCGGTCTGACCGATAAAGATCTTCGTAGAATATGTAGGAGCCAAATGGGCATCCGGGTCCCTATTGGTTATTGCCGGAGGCGTGTCTCGGTCATGTCTACATTGTTCTCGAACCGTAAGGGTCCTGCAAAGGTTTCGATGGCGGTTATATTATGAGTTTGTGTATTTTGATGTACCGGAAGTTGGGTCCGGATGTGATCACGGACATGGCGAGAGTCTCGAAATGGTTGAGACATAAAGATTGATATATTGAAGCCTATATTAGGAGTTGAATGGTTGGGTGAAATGGGGTTTCAGGAACAGGAGGTTCGGAACCCTCCGGGGTTATTGGGCCTTAGTGGGCCATGAGGGAGAAGGAAGGGCGGCCGGGGCGGGCCCCCTCCCCCTAGTCCGAATAGGACAAGGAGGCGGGTCTTCCTCCCCCCTCTCCAACTAGGAAGGGGAGTCCTACTCCCGGTGGGAGTGGGACTCCTCGGCGCCCTCCTCCAGCCCGGCCCACCCCCCCTTGCTCCTTTATATCCAAGGCGGGGGGCACCCTAGAAACACAAGTTGATCTACGGATCGATCCTTAGCCTGCGGTGCCCCCTCCCCATATTCCACCTCGGTCATATCGTGCATTGGCAAGGCCTGGGAGGAACATCAAGATCGTCCTGCCCTCGTCTTGTGGAACTCTCCCCAAAGCTCTAGTGGATTGGAGCCGAGGCGTCATTCAGTTGCGTGTGTCAAGAACTTGGGGCCGAATGCCCGGGAGGTCGGATCGCGAGGAGAGCGTCGACTACTTCCTTACGTTGTGATGCTTCCCGGTTCTCAGGTACATAGACAACACTCTCCCTCGTTGCTATGCATCACCATGATCTTTGTTAAGGAAATTTTTATTTTCCATGCCAATATTATTTAACTTTCATATACTTTTGGCAACTTTTTATACTATTTTGGGACTAACATATTGATCCGGTTCCCGATGCCGGATTCCTATTTGTTGCATGTTTTATGTTTCGAAACCCAATATCAAATGGAGTCCCAAGCGGGATAAAAGAGGGAGAATTATTTTGGAATATTTGTGATTTTTGAAGGAAGAATCAGCAGGAGGGCCGGTGCCGGGCCCGAGATAAAGCGCCCTAGACCATCGTGGGCACCCGTAAAGGGTTGACACTCTTCTTTGCATAAAAAACTAATTTTATGAGAAAAATTTGGGAAAAAGATTCACCCAATCAGAGTTATGGATCTCCGGATATAAAAGGAAAGGCGGTGAAAAGGCAAAAAGCAGGGAGGAACAAAGGCAGATCCAATCTATGAGGGGCTCTCACCCCTCCCGCCATAGGAGCCAAGGACCAAAGGAAACCCTTCTCCCATCTAGAGAGGGGTGAAGGAAGAAGAAAGGAAGGGGCTCTCTCCCCCTTGCTTCCATGGCGTCGGAACCGCCCGGGGCCATCATCATCCCGCGATCTTCACCAACACCTCCGCCATCTTCACCAACATCTCCATCACCTTCCCCATCTATATTCAGCGGTCCCTCTCCATAAACCGTTGTACCCTCTACTTGAACATGGTGCTTTATGCTTCATATTATTATCCAATGATGTGTTGCCATCCTGATGCGAGTAGAATTTTTGTTGTCTTTGGCGATTGATGGTTGCTATGATTGGTTTAATTTGCTTGTGCTTATGTTGCTGTCCTATTGTTCCCTCCATAGCGGGTGAAAGGTTCGCTGTAGGGTTGTTTATGTTCATGATTAAACATAATTTGGGTTGGGTGAAGCATAAATCAGTAAGGGGGTTGTGGCGTATGGGATAAAGGGGACTTGATACTTTAATGCTATGGTTGGGTTTTACCTTAATGATCTTTAATAGTTGGGATGCTTGCTAGAGTTCCAATCATAAGTGCATATGATCCAAGAAAAAGTATGTTATTATGCCTCTCCATAAAACTTGCTATCGGTCTAGTAAAGTAGTCAATTGCAGCGACAATTTCACAACTCCTACCACCACTTTTCCACACTATTATATTTACTTTTTGCTTCTTTATCTCAGTCCCTAGTTTATATTTCGTGTTCTTTATTATCTTGCAAACCTATCAAAAAAACCTAAAAGTCCTTCTAGCTTCATACTTGTTCTAGGTAAGCGAACATCAAGCGTGCGTATAGTCGATGTGGGAATAGGGCTTGAGAGAATATTTGTTCTACCTTTAGCTCCTCGTTGGGTTCGACACTCTTACTTATCGAAAGAGGCTACAATTATCCCCTATACTTGTGGGTTATCCTTAGCGCATGTCATACTTTGGTTTGGCGGTATTGTTGGATGAAGCGGTCGGACCGACATTACGCGATACACTTATGCGAGGCCCGGTTCTCCCGGCGTGCTATGCACAATGTGGTGGTGGGTGTGGTTTCTCCAACTTTAGTTGAACAAGTGTACCTTGGGTCCTTGAGAAAGTTAAAACAGCACTAACTTGGAACTATCGTTGTGGTTTTTGATCGTAGGTAAACGGTTCTTGCTAGCACATAGACCCACGTAAAACTTGAACAACAAAGTAGAGGATGTCTAACTTGTTTTGCAATGTTTGATGTGATATGGTCAAATTGATGATATATTTTTTGTATGAGATGATCATATTTTGTAACCAAGTTATCGGCTTGGCGGGGGAGCCATATGGTTGTCGCTTTATTGTATGTAATGCAATGCGCCTTATAATTGCTTTATTTCACTAAGCGGTAGCGGATAGTTGTAAAGCAATAGTTGGCGAGGCGACAGCGATGCTTCGATGGAGATCAAGGTGTCGCCTTTGGTGGCGATGGTGATCATAAGGTTGCTTGAGATGGAGATCACAAGCACAAGATGATGATGGCCATATCATATCACTTATATTGATTGCATGTGATATTTATCTTTTATGCATCTTATCTTGCTTTGATTGGCGGTAGCATTATAAGATGATCTCTCACTAAATTTCAAGATAAAAGTGTTCTCCCGGTATGCACGTTGCCAAAGTTAAATGCGTGCCCGGACACCCGTGATGATGGTGTGATAAGCTCCGTCCATCAGCGGGTGCAAGTCAGTTTTTTACTCGCGGAATACTCAGGTTAAACTTGTGATCCTAGCATATGGAGATATGGCCTCGGAACCTTTGAGACAGGGTCGAGTGTGAATCATATAGTAGATATGATCAACATAGTGATGTTCACCATTGAAAACTACTCCATTTCACGTGATGATCAGTTATGGTTTAGTTGATTTGGATCACGTGATCGCTTAGATGATTAGAGGGATGTCTATCTAAGTGGGAAATCTTAAGTAATATGATTAATTTTACTTAAATTTATCATGAACTTAGTCCGATAGTATTTTGCATGTCTATGTTATTGTGAATAGATGGCTTTGTGTTGTTGGTTGAATTTTAATCGTTCCTTGAGAAAGCAAAGTTGAAAGATGATGGTAGCAATTACCGGAATTGGGTTCCGTAACGAGGATTATCCTCATTGTTGCCTGAAAAAATTAAATCTGGAAGCACCGGCTGGGCGCCGAACTCTTCGAATCTGGCCCGGCGGCTTAAACGTCGGCAAAAAAAGCTAATGACTACTTTCGATAGTTCGGTTGTTTTTATGCTTCGTCGAACCGGGACTTCAGCGATGTTTTGAGCGTCATGGAGCATATGAGATGTTCGGGGAGTTGAAGTTAATATTTCAAGCAAATGCCGGATTGAGAGATATAAAGTCTCCAATAAGTTCTCTGGTGCAAGATGGAGGAGAATAGTTTTGTCGGTGAGCATATACTCGGAATGGGGTATAACAATCACTTGATTCAAGCGGGAGTTAATCTTCCGGATGATAAGCGTCATTGGGAAATTCTTTAATCCGCCCAAGCTACGAGCTTGGATGAACTATAACATGCAAGGGATGGATAAGACAATTCGAGCTCTTACATGATGCTAAAAATGCGGAGGTAGAAATCAGAAGGAGCATCAAGTGTTGATGGTCAATAAGACCACCGATTTCAAGAAAAAGGGCAAAGGGAAGAAGGGAACTTCAAAAGAATAGCAAACAAGTTGTTGCTCAAGAAAGAAAAAATGGGACCTAAGCCTAAGGCCGAGTCTTCTTTAAAGCGGAGGTCCTTTGGGCGGAATTGCCCCAAGTATTTGGCGGATAAGAAGGATGGCAAAGGTGAACAAAGGTATATGTGATATACATGTTATTGATGTGTACCTTACGAGCTCGCGATAACTTTTGGGTATTGATCTTGGTTACATTGCTAATATTTGCAACTCAAAAGCAGGGACTATGGATTAGCGAACAAGGCTTGGGGCCGGGTGGCGATGCGTGGGAAATGGTTCCAAAGTCGATGTGATCGCCGTCGACCGCTACCTCTACATCTACCGGGATTAGTTTTAGACCTAAATAATTGTTATTTGGTGCCGGTTGAGCATGAACATTATATCGGATCTTGTTTGATCCGAGGCGGTTATTCATTTAAATCTGAGAATAATGGTTGTTCTATTTATATGAGTAATATCTTTTATGGTCATGCACCCTTGAAGAGTGGTCTAGTTTTGATGAATCTCGATAGTGGATACACATATTCATAATTTTGAAGCCAAAAGATGCAAAGTTGATAATGATAGTGCAACTTATTTGTGGCCTTGCCGTTTGGGTCATATTAGTGTAAAAGCCGGAAGAAACTCCATCTTGATGGACTTTTGGAATCACTTGATTATGAATCATTTGATACTTGCGAACCATGCCTCATGGGCAAGATGACTAAAACGTCGTTCTCCGGAACTATGGGCGGTGATTTGTTGGAGATCATACATCTTGATGTATGTGGTCAATGAATGTTGAAGTTCGGTGGTTATCGTTATTTTCTCACCTTCAAGATGATTTAAGCGAGATATGGGTATATTTACTTAATGAAACATAAGTTTGAAACATTTGAAAAGTTCAAAAGAATTTGGTGAAGTTGAAAATCATCGTAACAAGAAAATAAAGTTTCTCGATGATCGTGGGAGGAGAATATTTGAGTTCGAGTTTGGTCTACATTTGAAACAATGGGGTTTCACAACTCCGCCCGGAACACCACAACATAATGGTGTGTCCGAGCGTCGTAATTGTACTTTACTAGATATGGTCGATCTATGATGTCTCTTCTTGATTTACGCTATTATTTTGGGGTTATGCCTTAGAGATGGCTACATTCACGTTAAATAGGGCATCATCAAAATCCGTTGACGGCGCCTTATGAATTGTGGTTTGGCAAGAAACCAAAGTTGTAAACTTCTTAAAGTTTGGGGTGCGATGCTTATGTGAAAAAGCTTCAACCGATAAGCGAACCCAAATCGAATTGTGTCTTCATAGGATACCCAAAGGAAGCTGTTGGGTACACCTTCTATCCAGGATCAAAGGCAAGACATTAGTTTAAGAATGGATCCTTTCTAGAAAGGAGTTTCTCTCGAAAGAAGTGAGTGGGGAAAGTAGAACTTGATAGGGTGGTATTTGCTCCCTTATTGGAAAATAGTTCATCAAAATCGGTTCTGTGGCGACTACACCAATTAGTGAGGCTAATGATATTGATCATGAAAACTTCGAGATCAAGTTACTCCGAACCTCGTGGAATTGACAAGTAAGATCAACACCGGAATTGGCGGTAATCCTATTGGAGGTCATGTTACTTGACCATGGTGAACCTCGAACTATGAGGCGATGATGAGCCCGATTCCAAAAATGGCTTGAGGCCATGAAATGCGAGATGGGATCCATGTATGAGAACAAAGTATGGACTTTGGTTAACTTGGGCAAAGCCATTGAGAATAAATGGATCTTCAAGAAGAAAGGCCGCGATGGTAATATTCTTTTCTACAAAAGCTCGACTTCTTGCAAAATTTTCAACAAGTTCAAGGGGTTGACTACGATGAGACTTTTTCACCCATAGCGATGCTTAAGTGCATGCGAATCATGTTAGCTATTGCTGCATTTCATGATTATGAAATTTGGCAAATGGATGTCAAGCGCATTCTGAATGGATTTCTAGAAGAAGAGTTGTATATGATCAACCAGAATGTTTTCGATCCAAAAGGTGCTAACAAAGTGTGCAAGCTCGGTGATCCATTTATGGTGGTGCAAGCCTCTCGGAGTTGGAATAAACGGCTTTGATAGTGTGATCAAAGCATATGGTTTTATCTGGACTTTTGGGAAGCCAATGTTTAAAAAGGTGAGTGGGAATCTTAGCATTTCTAATATTATATGTGGATGACATATTGTTGATTAGAAATGATATAGAATTAAAACATAAAGGATACTTGAATAAAAGTTTTTCAATGAAAGACCTGGGTGGAAGCTTTATATATTGGGCTCAAAATCTATAAAAGATAGATCAAGGCGGCTTAATTGGACTTTCACAAAGTACATACCTTGATAAAGTTTTAAAAAAATTCAAAATGGATCAAGCAAAGAAAGGGTTCTTGCCGGTAAAAAGGTGTGAAATTGAGTGAGATTCAATGCCGACCAGAAGAAGATAGAGAAAAATGAAAGATGTTCTCTATGCTTGACCATAGGCTTATCATGTATGCAATCTTTGTGTACGGACCGATGTGGCCTTGCTATTAGTTTAGCGGGGAGGTACCAAAGTAATCTAGTAGTGGATCGCGGGATAGCGGTCAAGAATATCCTGAAATACGAAAAGGACTAAGGATTGTTTCCGTTTATGGAGGAATGACAAAGAGCTAGTTGTAAATGGTTTATGTCGATCAAGCTTTGACCTGGATCAGGACGATTATAAATGAAAGCAGGATACATGTTTATATTGAGCGGTGGAGCTCCGATTGGGTGTAGTTCTAAACAAAGCGTCGTGGCGGGATCTACATGTCAAGCGGAGTACATGGCTGCTTAGGAAGCGACAAATGAAGGAATCGGATGAAGGAGTTCATATCCGATGGGTGTCATACCTAGTAAATCGGGTCCAATGAAAATCTTTGTGATATCTTTGGTGCAATTGCCTTGGCAAAGGAATCAGTTTCACAAAAGACCAAACACATCAAGAGGCCTTCAATTCCATTGGGACCAAGTCCGGTGGGAGACATATAGATTTGCAAGATACATATGGATCCGAATATTTGGGAACCTATTGACTAAGCCTCTTCCCGAGCAAAACATGATCCGGCACCAAGGCTCCATGGGTTTTAGAATCATTACTATCTAATCTAGATTATTGACTCTAGTGCAAATTGGGAGGGGAAAATATGCCCTAGAAAATAATAAAAGTTATTATTTATTTCCTCATATCATGATAAATGTTTATTATTCATGCTGGTTGTATTTAAGGAAACATAAACATGTGGAATACATAGACAAACATAGTGTCACTACACTACTAGGGAAAAACCTATACACCGGAATCTTAGCCGGCGGCGGTTCAAAAAAGGAAGCCTTTGCTGCTTAACTAGTAATGGTGTGTTACGTAAACTTCGTTCTTTGATAAGGTTTGGGATGGCCGGCCTAAAACATTTGCTACAAATATCCGACCGGGGTGTTCCCCTAACTCTAAGTAGCGATGGGCAGTGCAATAACAGCCTCTTGCTAAGTATGTAGTAATGGGCGCTTTTCGAGGATGCTTTTGGTAAATTTCAAATTGCCACACTTTTTTGTCCCGATTAGCGATGGCGCCACATCCCAAAAGCGGTTTGCTAAATTCTTAGCGAAGGGCGTTTTGGGACCAGCGCTTCTGCTAACCCCAACCAACACCTTTCCCCACCTTCCCCCCTCCCCTCCTCTTTTCCCTTCCCCTACCTCCACCACATGCTCCCCTCTCACTCTTCTTCTCCTCAATACTTCTCCCCATTACTCTCTCTCTCTTTATCCACCTTTCTCTCTCTTCATTACTCCTACATAACTACACCACCTCCATTAATGCATCTCCTTTCTCTTTTTCCTTCCCCTCCACTAGTTGAAGTTGTCTCCTCCCAAATTAGGTAGCTAGGTAGATGTAGGATTTGGTTAAGTGACCTATTTGCCCCGAACTAGATCTATCTTTGTCAAGAAGAGCTTTGTGCACTTTTGATCTCCCTACAACATCATCTCCAGGTGTGCTCGATCTCGTCGAGATAGAGTGATAAAATTTCATGCTTTTGCAAAATGGAAATATGTTTATGTGTGTGTGATATGTTTGTGGAAATTGTGTGTGTGTGGCATGAGTTGACAGCCAAATTGTGCTTTTGAGTTGCCTATGTTTTTGGAAATGTCGGTTTATTTCCGTTTGGTAATTCCAAACTCTAGATCCAATATGTCCTATTTTAGGGAAGGTCATGCCAAATTTTTTATGACTTTGATGCATGCATGCATTTTTATAATCAATTTGTTTACTATTACCGTGCGAGTTGGCGATGGTCGGTTGGAGCGATGGTGGGCCAATTGGTTGCGATTCGGTGCGGGACATGAAATAAAATAACCGGATAGGGTTTTATGTCCGTGTCAAAATGCAAAGGAATAGTTTGGCTCGACCCCCATGGCGATGGTGGTGTCGAGCGCACACCTCATATTGGTTTCATGGATGGCTATACTCGGTGGATAATTGAAGATGAGGATAGCGATGTTGAGGATTTAACAGGGGAGCAATGATGAACCAGGGCAAGGCGAAGAGATGATCGATAATGGCGGGGAAGAGGCGGAATGGCGGCGGAGAAGGGGCGGACATGGCGGAGGAGGAGGGCGGACATGGCGGAAAAGCGACATGGACTCCACCTTGGCGGAGTTCGTCGGTTACTAAGTTCAATTGTCGGGACCCTCATGTTCAAGCATTGCCCCAAGGAGGGAATCTTGAGAGGCTGCTTCTAGAGAGGAGGCTAAAATTTGGAACAGCGGTGGTAGACTCGAACACTCCATTGTATGATTTCAATCACGGGTGACCGGCTTGGTTTCACGCTCTAACTCCCGAAGGCGAAGGCTAAAACAAATGGACCGACACTAGCCTCGATGGGCATCTCAAGTACCTAAAGGGTGTTCTTCCCGGGTAATCTATGTCCTACTAGTGTTGATGAGGCCAAGAAGATCGTGTGCCCTCTTGATCCCACCGTTAGATACCATGCATGCATCAACGATTGCATAATTTATCGGAAGGACCAACGGAAAAAACAAGTTGTCCGGTGTGCAATGCTTTCGATACAAAAGGCGGGAAGAAATGTCCCCGGAAAGTTGTATGGTACTTAGGATCACTCCCGTCTCGGTATTTTGTAGATCCCAAGGAAGCAAAGCTAATCTGTTTGCACACGGAGAGGAAAAGCGGCGATGGAGATGATCCGAAGTGAGACCGTGAAGGATGGAAGGCGGTGGAGGCGTTGAACAGCTTCTTCGGTATTTTGAATGTGATGGGAACATCGTTCTGGGGCCGATGGCATGAATCCGTTTGGCAACGGAACACCAACCATAGCCATGGCCCGTGTTTGTATGGATGTACAACCTCCCACGGTTGTGCATGAAATGAAAATACATTCACATGAGCATGCTTATTCAAGGGCGAAACAACCGGAAATAATATTAATTTGTATGCGGGGCTACTTAAGGAGTTAGACCGTTATGGAAAACAAGCCAAGACATGGGGCCTTGACAAGGTGATATTTCAGCATGAGGCAGGGCGATCCGGACGGTCTGGGACTATCTCGATTCTGGGGATATTGGCGAGGCGGTGTGCGATGGATTGGGATGCCGGGCGGTGCATGGATGATCAACGTTCGGGACTAACGTCAAGGAAAGATGGCGGGTGCAGGAAAATGCGGTACATGGGGCCGAAGATGGCAAACGGGGCGACCGGTGGAGAAACCATGGAGATCTATTCAATGGTCACGCCTGCGCCGAGGACCTCCCATAAGCGGGGCGGGAAATCGATGAGCTGTTGAAAAAGCTGGAAGGAGTGCCCGGGAAAAGGCGATGAGAAAGGGCGGGGCCCTCTAAGGTATGGAAGGCGAAGTGCGTTTGCGGGACTTGGATCTTGGCACAAACTGATACACCTCATTGCCTTGATCAAATGCATATTTAAGAATGTCCTTGAGAGCTTGCTGTAACGATAAATGCGGATAAGACCAAGGATGGTCGAAGGCAAGAAAAAGACTTACAAGATTTGAAAATCAGGGGAAGATCGCACATCGCCCCGTAAAATGTCGAAGGAGACAAAAGCGGAGCGGAGGCCCGGGAGAAGAAGGGCAGAAAATAAAGAAAGGGTTATTGCCCTTCTTGCTTCACCTTAAGTCGGGAGATAATCAATTTCTTTAAGTGCCTTCGGAGTCAAAGTTAGTTCGATTCTTGTGGCAAGATAAGCGGATATCTAACACGGACAAGAAAAAGGTTCCGGGGATGAAGTCTCATTTTGTCATGTGATGATAGCCTTGAATACTACATTGCCCTTACGAGGATAATGGACAAACATCCGCGACCACCTTATTGGTCTGCAACTTTTGGCGCCATCTCCGAAAATCGTCGGTGTGAAGCAGCTCCAAAGGCTACGAGAAAGATCGTTGTGAATCTTGAATGAGCTTGAGATGTACTTCCCCGCATTCTTGACGTGATGGTGCATCTTGTGTCCATATTGTGGATGACATAATAGACACAGGGCCGTCATTCTGCCAACATGATGCGTTTGAGAGGATGAATGGGATCATCAAAGGATTCGTTTGTAACATGTCCCGCCGGGATGGAAGCTCGTCCGAGGCTATTTGGCACTGAGTGCATCTCTTTCTATGAGAATTTTCTATATGGCGTGACCAGCCGCTTTGGGTTAGTGTTGGTTTCCCATTAACCCAAGAACGATGGGAGGCTCGAAGGAGATGGTCCTTTATGCGTCATGAGGAAGCTGCCGTGGCATACTCGGATCGGCCTTGGACTTTGTGAGCAAACTTGGTAGTGCTACAACAACTAGGCGAGGTAGATCCTTTGTGGCCTTTGCACAAAGAAATTATATAAAAGAAATATCGTGGCCAAAGGGTATCGGAAGGGCCTTGAAGTTACTAGAAACACAACTCCACTTTCTGCATTGGTTCAAGAGCAATTATTCCTAATCCCGGAGGGCTCTAAGAACAGATTGCTCATATCGCCTTAGCCATGGCCCCTCGCCCCTCGTAACCTATCGGGCATATGATATCCGGATACCACGTTCTACGGAGGCAAAATATGGGCGGTGATGATCGGAACTTCGGGGTGACGATGGAATGCATAAGGCGACAAGCGGCCCTTTGAATGATTTTATGGAAGGTCGAGGGAGATAGGGGCTTGACTACTACGGGGCACAAACGACGATGTTCCGTGTCGGATGGGTAAGAATGTCGGCGGATGTTCACTACCATGACTATGCAAACCCAAGCGCTACCGGTGGCTTGTAAAAAGCGAGCCATGGGTAACGCTAAGCACGTGAACAATGCTTCTTCATAACTAACCCCAAATCCCAGCCGTGTTGTCGTGAGGAGAAAGGGAACATCATTGGAATGGATGGAGTGCCAGGGAAGACTATGATCGATGGCAACCCAATGAGGAAGATGGCGATGATAATGAAGTATATGTCAAAAGAAGAATCAATACTACATTACCTAAGAAAAATCGTACTCCATGGAAAAGAAAGTCACAATGAGGGGCTCAATTATTCTTGACGAACAAGAAGGAAAAAGTGACTCAAAACGAAAACATCGGCTTGAGAAAGCGTATGTTATGGGTCCAATGATGTGTAAATATATATAATCCTATTTTGTATACACATAGCCATTATTATGCATGGGTCCAATGATTGTAATATATATTTATTTTCATACATATTTAACCGTCAAATGATGCAAATATATAAGCCCTCCCTTAGTTCACGCCCTCGGGAAATAAAAGTGGGATAAAATAAAGGAAAAAAAAAAGGAAAGGCGGCGATGGCGATGGTAGAGGCGTTTTGGATAAACCGAGCTCTTGAATTTAGTAGTGGCGCATTTCTCCTAAACCCTTGCGGCTCTTTGAAGTTAGTAGCAGCGTTTTGACATAAAGCCTCTTCTACATCCATAACCAAAATTCTCACTCGCCCCTTCATCCCATTTCCCCAAATCCCCTCTCTCTCCCGTCACCCGCCGCCCGGAAACAGAAACAGGCCGGCCCGGGCCTTTCGCCCGCCGGCCCCCCAAACCCAAACCGGCCTTTTCAAACCCGCCGCTCGCCCCAACCCGCCGCTTCGCCCCAAACTCGGCCCGGCCTTCCCCGACCGTTCGCCCCGCCCGTCGGCCCTCGCCTCCCTCCTCTCCCTTGCCGGCCATCGTTGGGCTGCCTCCTCGCCCTGCACTCTCTGTAAACCCCCCTCTGCTAGGGTTCTTGGTTATGTTAATTAATTAGGTTATCTATTTAGTTATGAATTTAGCTAGGTTTCAAAAATTGGTTTATATCAAATTATCTTGGACATGTGATATGTGCATATGTCATGTTTTGGACATGTCATGTTTGGAAAATGATCCGAGTGGCCTATTTCGGCCGGAATGTTGATTCATTTCCGTTTGGTGAATTTTAACTCGATATGTCCATTTTTAGCAAAGGTCATCGAAATTTCCCGTGAATAAAGGCATGATTTGTGCTACATAGTTGGCATTCAGTCGGCCATAGATTTCTTTTATGTCATTTCTCATTTATTCATACTTTTAGAAATAAATGAGACCACTTAATCATAGGAAACATGCGACAACGGGCGGGCCGACCAAGATCGAGGAGATGGATTATGAGGGTGAACAAGAGTACCTCGACTATTTATTTGCTAAGCAAGGTTTGCATGTCGGCCTCGATGATTCTTGGCCCGACATCGACAAGCTTGGCCCAAAGGCGAAAAGGAGGCCGTGGGGAAGGTTGGGGGAAGGTCCGACCCCGATCCTCTAAAAGAGGAAGCATAAGAAGCGGAAGGATACGAAAACCTAACAAACTAGGGATTGGGAATACAAAGATGGCCGGCAAGTTTGAGCCGGGCGGAAGAACCTCGCAAGTGCTATGGGAACCAAGTAGGATGCATCCCTAGGAATCTTGGACATCAATAGCGATGACTTAAGGGTAAAGAACATTTGTGGATTGCTCCTAAGAAGTTGCACAAAGAGATCCAAGTTCCCGGAGGGATGATAACATAAAACAACCGTGGGATGATCCGAAGATGAAAAAGATTAACAATCACGCCATGGGCATGTTCGAATGATTTGGCCTCCGGAAAGGGAGGGTGAAAAAAAGCTATTGATGAGCCACATCCAAGATTACGGGGAAAATCCGACACTTACGGAAAGGAGTTCGAAAAGTTCAAGGACAAGGTAGCCAAGGCTAAAATGCGAAATTCAAAAGCCTTGACAAAGGAACAGGAAGCATCACCTCGGGCCGTGGCTACCTCTTAAAAGGCCCATATGGGATAAGGAGGGCCTTGGCGTGAAGCGGGTCTCCCGGACCCTTCAGTTCACCAACCCCTTGGAGCATGACTTCATTAGGGCCCCTTACAAGTGGGACAATGGAAAAAGGTTTTTACGGACAAGATCACGGGAAATTGATTAGACTCTTTGGGAAGCAACAAACCTTGCGGAAACCCTACCTTCTCCGATGAGGCCCAAGTGGGACACCCCTCTCAGCAGGACCTTGAGCGAACTTAAGGGACTCCCGTTGGACCGGCCCATTAATATGGTCATGTGCCGTTAACCCCGTGGAAGGTGTTTTTCGGCCGGAGGCCAAAAGCGAAAAAAAAGTTTAGTCGGGGACATCGGGCAAAAACTTCGGTCCGGTGAGGGCCGAAAAAAAGCAGCCGGGACAAATATGAGTTCTTGGGGTAGTCAATTCCAGCTATTTAAACTGCGAAATATTTCACTACTAACTTGGTTCGATTATCATCAAGCTGGCGAAGGAAAATCAGACAAGGCGGTACATTATTTCCGATGCCGGTTTAAATCATGACAACTCCATGAACAACAACACCATCGCACCATCACTTGCTCAAAACAAGCGGGCCTCCTCTGGTGCTCCGCTCATAAGCCGTCCTCGGTCTGGAGCGTAGGTGGGCCTTCTTGTTTAGGTGAGCTTCGGGCGAATCACCCAGTAATACATGTCGCACCAACATATATATATATATAGATAATATTCCATTTTGTTGCCTTTGGTTGTTTTACCCAGACATGTGTTTGCGGGTGAAAAAGAAACCCCGTGCACCATACTCTACTTGATCAAAGGCGAAGGTGGACTTGGGAAGGGAGATAATGGAACCCCCAATGCCGTTCCACAACAGGATCCCGGGCACCGAGGTTAACGGAAATGTGAAATCGAGGCAGGTTTGCCTCCTCCCGTTACAGTGTGGGGCCGGGAGCGAAATTGCCGGATTGGAAGATCAAAGGGTTGGGTGCTGCTATGGTAGAAGAATCAATTACGTTTGGAGCGAGAGCACCCTTCTACACATCGCAAGCAATGGGAGACCACCAACCCCCTATGCAATTACCGGCTCTGTAGTTTGCGGGTGAGAGCGGCGGGCGACATGATGAAGGGGTGCAATAATGCTGGTGATGTAATTTTCTCACGTAGAATAGAGAATGGATGATGGGGCGGGGTCGACCCTCGGATTGCCTAATACAAGCATATTTTGTGACATAGATATGATGAATCAACCATATGAGAATCGGGTTCGACTTGCTAATGAGGATATTAGGCCCCTCGATCGGCTATATCTCCCGCGTGTCGAAGCACGACTTAGAGGCATAACCATTGAAAGCAATTCATAAGTGAGGTAATCTTCACACAACCCAAGTAATACATAAGGGAAAGAACATAGTTGGCTTTCGCCACTTCACACAATTACATGAATAAAGCATTAACATCCGGATACAATCAAGGTCCGACTACGGAACCAAAATAAAAGAAAGAACCCCAAATTGACAAAAGGTCCCCGTCGACCCAAGCTGGGCTCCCTCTTGATCAACTAGAGCGAAACAACACAAAGGGGATCTTCATGAGCTCCTCCTTGAGCTTGATTCGTCACTGCTTTGGTAACAAAGGCACAAATGGTTTTGGAAGTATCTGGTGAGCCACGAGGACTCAACAATCCCATTACCATGGGTATCAAGACTAAAAGCTTAATGGGAAAAGGAAGGGGTAAAGTGGTGAGGTTGCGGCGGCGACTAAGCAAGTATGGTGGCTAACATACATGAAAAGAAGAGAACAAAAGCGGAGCATTGGGAAGCTAAATGATCAAGAGGTGATCCGAACACCTACTTCGAAACATAACACGAAACCGTGTTCACTTCCGGACTCCCGGAAGAGACCATCCGGCTAACACTCGGTTGATGGTTTTAATTGGATCAAGTGTCAAGTTGTCTACAACGGACATTAACAAATTCCCATCGCCACATAACAGGCCCGGCTCTCGAAAGTTTATACCTGCGGGGTGTCCCAACAACCCATGACAAGCTCTCGCGATCATCGAAGGAATAGACCTTCACCCCTCGAACTCGGTATCCATCAAGACATTTCGACAATGGTAAAACAAGACCAAAAAACCGCCCGTCGGGAAACAATCCCGATAGGGCTGCACATATCTCGTTCTCGGGGCAACAGGGATAAGGTCGACCCTGAAAACCAGCCCTCGAGTTGCCCAAGGGTGGCCCATGATCCTTGATTGGACCAAACTTAGACAAGCTTGGCGGGGGGCTAAAATAAAGATGACCCTCGAGAAGCGACTCCCAAGGGAAAAGATAGGTGGTGGTGAGGCAAATGGTAAAAGTCAATGTTGGGCCTTTTGGACAAGTTTTATTCAAAGCGGTTGGGGGGTCCCATAAATCACCCGGCCAGCGTAAAGGGGCAAAATCAAGGAACATAACAAGGTATGGGAAACTAGGGGCAAGAGTGGAACAAAACACCGGGCATAAGGGAGCCTTCCACCCTTTACCAAGTATATAGATGCATTAATAATAAGAGATATTGTGATATCCCAACATAAACCTGTCCCATGGAGAAATCTTCAACTTCACCTACAACTAGCAGCTATAAGAGGCTGAGCAAAAGCGGTAACATAGCCAAACAACGGTTTGCATAGGAAAGGTGTCAAAGGTTAGGGTTCATGGCAATATGGGATGGGGAAAGCGGGTAATAGGTAGCCGACATAGCGAAAGAAACGAGCAACTAGCATAGCAATGATAGTAGTGAGATCGGGGTGGGTCATCTTGCACGAAATCCCGGAAGAAGAATGAGTCCATGAAGAAGATGAGCGGATGAAGCCAAACCAAGCGTGGCGAGCGAATCCTCACGGCATAAAGCAGAACTAACAAGAAGAAGCACACAACATGGTAAAACACCACACATGACAAGGCATGATGCACAACAAGCATGATGCATGACCAAGCTAATGAAGCTACTCATGGCAGAGATGATGCAAACAAGAACAACACATCAAGGCAAGTTTAAATGAGGGGAAACAACATATAACAATTGGTAAGTCCTCATATGCAAATTTCGAAATGGGTCCAGAACTGAATAAACCTTATGTTGAAGTTGTTAAACAGCAAGTTAAAGATCACCAAGATGATCTACGAAATTCTAGTCAAGTTACATATAAAGTTCATTAGATTGAAATACGGGCTAGAAGATATGAGCAAAACAAGTTAAACATGGCATTGATGCAAAACACCCAAACATCAAGCAAACACACCAAAACAAGGATGCAACAATATAATATGAAGCTACATGCAAAATCAAGCAAGTTTCATATAGAGCACACTCAAAAGCGAACAGCAAAAACACACACTATACAAGTCATAATTACAATTCCAAAACAGCAACTAGGCATAACAAGCATCAAAACAATATGCTACGCATCCCAACATAATAACAAAAGGCATGGCATGAAGTACCGTAAAGCATAACAAAACATGAACGGGCTATCTCCGAAACAACTAGAACATGCTCAAAATGACATGGAATATTGCAATAATAACAATTTGGACTTTAGCGAAATAACATCGGTTGCAATGTTTAGAGCTATCAAACAACATATTGGGAACTTATCATGGCAAACAAAGGCATGGCATGAATCTACTAATAGCATATATCAAAAGACCCTTATGACCATGAGCCAAAAAGGCCGGAAAATATGATGGCACCCATGTAAACATGGCAAGTTATAAAGATTTGAACATGGCGAAACAACGATTAGTAGGCATGTTAATGAGCTCGAACCACTCACTGAGCAATACATGCAGCCGCGGCAAATAATGGCGGACACAGCGCGCCGGATCGGGGTGTTACAACACTCCACCACGAGAATCCGTAGATCTAGGATGAGGAGGAAAGCGGAAGAGGAAGAGTAGAGGTAAAACTAAGTTGCTTCTTTGGAGAGTGAAACCACGAACCTTGAAGGTTGAGCAATTTAAAAGAAAGTAAAAGAGATGGCGAGATTACAAACAATCCTTGAAAAGAGGAACAAGGGTATGATGAGAACCAAGAGGTTGCAAGACATGAATCAAGAGTTTAATGGGCAAGATAAATTGAAACCCTCGGTTAAAACAAGATGAGAGAGGAAGAGGATTGAAATAATTTGGGCGCCTCCATTTAAATGGAAGGAGTTGAACATGAACTTGACAAGATGAGAGGATCGTGAAATCAACAACCTTTCCTCGAACTATTGAAAAAGAATGGCACAAGGGGCGAAAGATTTAGAACCGGGATCCGGTTGAGAAAAAAACTTGATAAGATTAAAAGATATTGAAGAGATGATACAACACTCCGGTAGAATGAATAAGCATGAAAAGAAGGGTCCTCACCAAAAGGAGGTGATGGGTGAAAACTCACAATGCCTGGGAAGAGGAAAAGAAGATAGATCATTGGAATAAAAGGCGGAAAGAAAATGCAACCTACAAATGGGCTGGAAAGCACCCTTGCAAGAAGAATTGAGCGAGTTGTTGGAAGATCAACAAGAAGCGAATAAACTTTGTGGGTTATGGAAAACATCTCAAAATGATGATGACAACCCATTGATGGAAACAATTGCTTGCGGATCAAGGAAGAGATGAAAATTCTTTCCCGAGAGGATGGAGAAAAAAACTTGGATCATTGATAAGCACCAAAATAGCCACATTCCTTAGGAAGGCTTTAGGTGAAATCTATACCAAGATAACCCAATGAAGAGATTGGTGGATTTAAAATACCTCATTCTTGACAACGATTGAATCATGAAACATGAAGGAATTTGTCAAAAGGTGACATAACCACCTCAAAAGATAAGGTAGAAAGAATTGCTTTGGAATGCAAGACAAAGAATACTTGGCTCCTCAAAACAAAACATGTGTTGACACCATGTTTAATCTTGATTAACGGCGGGTCACAACTTCGAGAAATCTTGAAGAACAAATCGAGAATGAAAAGGAATCCTTGACGAACCACCATGTAGAGCCTCCATGAAGAACTCCGGTAAACAAAAGGAATGAAAGAAGAAATTGAAAACACAAGGTGAAACAATGATTAGATGGGTCTCGTGATAATTAGAGCTTGGAACCGGGAAAAGAAGATGAAACAAATGAAAGCAGAATTTATTCATCATGAACAAACTCAAAGGAAACAATTAATCATTGGATGAAACAAGAATAAGATTTACATTATGCTTATCCCTCATCAATTAAATTGAACCCCAAATGGATTTGGCATACTTATTCCGTATAAAGGATCAAAGAATATTGGCGGGAAGGTGCGATGGAACCACGGTGCGATTGGAACAACAAATGAATTGATATGATGAACAAGGAAGATAGATTCTTGAAAGAACCGTAAGGTGAAAATGAACATGAAAAGCACAATTCACGGGAATAATTGGAAACGAATGAAGATACTTGAGGGTTTAGATACTTGAGCGAAGAGATCATGGGCTGATTAGAGGATATTTGAGCGATTCACCGTGGATTGGAAATGATAGCTACAAGCTTAGAATGAAGAATTATGACATGATGGCCTTGGAAGAAAAATGGAAACAACTCATGAAATGCTCGGATGGTGAAAAGAATTGTCACAATGAAAACAATTATAGGATGGCATGAAGCTAGAACCATGAACCTTGAGAGAATGGAGCAAGATTTAAGAAAATCCTTCTTGGTCTTCAAATGATGAGAATGAAGCGAAAACACCACCAAAATTTTTGAGGCCCGGGAAGAATCAAAAGCGAAGAGGTTGAGCCAACTATGAAAAGAATTTGAAAGATCTTGGAAAAAGCATTTGGTGATGATAACTCATTCTTCGTCAAACTTGGAAAGAATTTGAGAAAGCTGGAAAATAGAAGAGTGGGTAAGATCCGGAAAAGACTTGTGGGTTGGGCCCTCAAAAAAACACCGTTGGAAATGATTTAAAAGAGATGTTGCACGGTTGAATTAAATGACTTGAATGAGATACCAATCTTGAAGAGCTTGAACAAATGGAGGGAAACAGAATCTTGAGATATCTTGAGCACTCGGAATAACAAATGCGGAAGAAGAAATGATAATGAGGTGCACGGTGGAAGACATTGAAATGAGAAAAAGGTATATGATGAATATCAAAAGCTTGAATTGGATCCAGGAGAAAAACAACAATGAAGGATGATGAACTTGGCTGTTGAGCATCTTCATGGAAAATCAGGATAAGAACATTGATTGAAAAAATGAAGAGACTCCACATGAATAAATTGATACTTGATTAAAAAATCTGTCCTTGAAGAAAAAGGGTGGGAGGCGGGAAAACAAAGCAACTTGGGGGAGAAACAAACACGTTGGAAAACTTAAAATGATCTTGCGGATGGGAAAAATGATGGGATCCACTTGAAGAAAACACCGGGAAAAGGTTGACATGACAATCTCAATTTGAAAGGTTAGTATTCACATGTTAGAACACCATTTAGGAAAGGTATGGAATCAACACTTGACATGAAAACTTCGAATACACAAATAAAACAAAACAAAGTTTGGCTTGAGAATAAGCGGAACAAACATATGATAGAATTTGTCCAAAGTTTTTTGGTGGGGCCTACGGGCTCAATGTTACACCATCATGTACAAAGCGGTGCCATGACATCAAGCGTCCCAGTCGGCATAGCCAAGGACTCTTTAAGACACAAGAGACCTTTGTAAAACCAACCGTGAATAGGCGGACCACTGGGCGTCGAACCCCAATTTCATATCATACATCCGTGGAAAGATATCCTAAATACTTGAATTCCCACCTATAAACTCCGAAACTTTCGGTTATGCAATCGGTGTTGGGGATAAGGGGCAATATATCTCACCCAAACTAACAATCCCTACATCCGTATCCATCCTCAACAAACCAAGAAACCTTGGAAATCGTCTACCTCAACCTTGAAAAGCATCCGTTATCGAGTCATGGCAATACTCCCGCTCACCTCGATCTTGGGTTAGCGGTTATCTCACCAACAAGGCATAAAGAGATTTTCGATGTCGGTACTAAACTCGGGTATTCCAAAACTGCACGATAAAATTATGGCAACACCTCGGGCTCAACTCCCGGGACCTTACCCCTAAATGTGGGGGCACCAAGAACAATGTTCTCTCATAAAATATCGACGATTCCAAGATACCAGCGTGATCCTAAAAAAATTTTAGTGAAATTTGGAAAGAAAGTCAAAACTCTCGTGGGATACCTCACGGAAGGTGAAGTGGGAGTAAAAAATTCTAAACTCTCCAAATATATAATCTAAATGACTCAAAACATTTTTTAGACACAACCGG
The DNA here is from genome assembly GCA_021437245.1 of Aegilops speltoides. Classification (NCBI taxonomy): domain Eukaryota; kingdom Viridiplantae; phylum Streptophyta; class Magnoliopsida; order Poales; family Poaceae; genus Aegilops; species Aegilops speltoides. Next base: position 20,747 of record JAHHZJ010009959.1, read on the forward strand.
CGCTAAAAGCGATCAAGCGGTGGGGCTCCTAAGGTGGGGATGGCTCGATTACCAACTTAGCCCCTCGATGCGGCTATATCTCCCGTGTGAACCGACTTAGAGGCATAAGCATTGAAAGCAATGTCCAAGTGAGGTAATCTTCACACAACCAATAATACATAAGGGAAAGAGATACATAGGTGGCTTACAATACTTCACACAATTACATGAATAAAGCATTACATCATCCGGATACAATCAAGGTCCGACTCGGACCAAAATAAAAAAGAACCCCAAATCGACAAAGGTCCCGATCGACCCCAATGGGCTCCCTCTTGATCAACTAGAGCGAAACAACACAAAGGCAAGATCTTCATAGCTCCTCCTTGAGCTTGTTTGTCACCCTTAACAAAGGCACACCCCTGGTTTTGGAAGTATCCGGTGAGCCCGAGGACTCCAATCCCATTACCATGGGTATCAAGACTACAAAGCAATGGGAAAGGAAGGGGTAAGGTGGTGAGGTTGCGGCGACTAAGCAAGTATGGTGGCTAACACCAAAAAGGCGGAAGAAACAAAGCGGAGCAGTCGTGAAGCTAGAATGATCAAAGGTGATCAACACCTACTTCGTCAAACATAACAAACCGTGTTCACTTCCGGACTCCGCGAGAAGACCATCCGGCTAACACTTTCGGTTGATCGTTTTAATTGGATCAAGTGTCAAGTTTCTAAACCGGACATTAACAAATTCCATCGCCAATCCGGGGCACGGCCTCAAAGTTTATACCTGGGTGTCCCAACAGCCCATGACAAGCTCTCGCGATCATCGAAGAATAGACCTTCACCGAGACACTCCGATCGGTCGGTATCCGGTACATCAAGACATTTGACAATGTAAAACAAGACCAGCAAAGCCGCCCGATCTGACAATCCCGATAGAGCTGCATATATCTCGTTTCGGGCACAGGATAGGTCATTCGAGTAAAACCAGCCCTCGAGTTGCCCAGGTGGGATGATGCCGGTTGGACCAACACTTAGACAAGCAAGGCCGGGGGCTAAAATAAAGATGACCCTCGAGAAGCGACTCCCAAGGGAAAAGATAGGTGGTGGTGAGGCAAATGGTAAAAATCAATGTTGGGCCTTCTTTGGACAAGTTTTATTCAAAGTTCGGGGGTCCCATAAATCACCCGACCGCGTAAGGGGCATAAAATCAGGAACATAACACCGGTAGGGGAAACTAGAGGAAGTGGAACAAAACACGGGCATAAGGCCGAGCCCCCCCTTTACCAAGTATATAGATGCATTAATAATATAAGAGATATTGTGATATCCCAACATAAACCCATTGGAGAAATCTTCAACTTCACCTCAACTAAAGCGCTATAAGAGGGGCTGAGCAAAAGCGGTAACGCCAAACAACGGTTTGCATAGGAAAGGTGTCAAGGTTAGGGTTCATGGCAATATGGGATGGCTGGACAAGCAGGTAATAGGTGCGACATAGCGAAAAAAGAAGGCAACTAGCATAGCAATGATAGTAGTGAGATCGGGTAGCGGTCATCTTGCGAAATCCCCAAGGAAGAAGAGCGAGTCCATGAAGAAGATGAGGGATGAAGCAACCAAAGCGTGAAAGGACGAATCCTCACGAGCTGCAAGCAGGAACTAACAAGAAGAAGCACACAACATAGGTAAACACACCACATGACAAGGCATGATGCACAACAAGCATGATGCATGACCAAGCTACATGAAGCTACTCATGGCAAGAGATGATGCAAACAAGAACAACACATCAAGGCAAGTTTAAATGAGGCGAAACAACATATAACAATTCGGTAAGTCCTCATATGCAAATTTCGAAATGGGTCCAGAACTGAATAAACCTTATGTTGAAGTTGTTAAACAGCAAGTTAAAGATCACCAAGATGATCTACACGAAATTCTAGTCAAGTTACATATAAAGTTCATTAGATTGAGACTACGGGCTAGAAGATATGAGCAAAACAAGTTAAACATGGCATTGATGCAAAATGCACCCAAACATCAAGCAAACACACCAAAACAAGGATGCAACAATATAATATGAAGCTACATGCAAAATCAAGCAAGTTTCATATAGAGCACACTCAAAAGCGAACAGCAGGGCACACACACACACTATACAAGTCATAACTACAATCATCCCAAAAGCGACAACTAGGCATATTACAAGCATCAAAACAATATGCTACAGCATCCCAACATAATAACAAAAGGCATGGTCATGAAGTACCGTAAAGCATAACAAAACATGAACACTGAGCTATCTCCGAAACAACTAGAACATGCTCAAAATGACATGGAGATATTGCAACTAATAACAATTTAGGACTAGCGAAATAACATCGAGTTGCAATGTTTAGAGCTATCAAACAACATATTACAGGAACTTATCATGGCAAACAAAGGCATGGCATGAATCTACTAATAGCATATATCAAAAGACCCTTAGTGACCATGAGCCAAAAAGGCACGGAAAATATGATGGCACCCATGTAAACATGGCAAGTTATATTACTGATTTGAACATGGCGAAACAACGATTAGTAGGCATGTTAGTGAGCTCGAACCACTCACTACAGAGCAATACATGGCATGGCAAGGCAACCAACAGTAAGAAGGCATGTTTATGAAGCTAAGCATGGAAGAGCAAGGTCATAGCATACACGGATCAACTACAACAACCTCGTGAAAATTGAATCTCATGCAAACAATGCATAGGAAACATTTTCAAGCAACTTTGGAGCAAGAAATGAACATGTTCTAGCAGGCTATAATTGCAACCAAGGGCATGAATGGATAGAGCAAGACATGTATATCAAAACATGTTTATAGAGAATCTCCAGATTATGCATAGAATGATTAGTGGAAGCATGTTAAAGCCTCAAAATGTAACGAGAATCTGCGGAAAACAGCACAACTACCCTACTTTACAAGCTCAATGCACTCACTACAAGCATCACAAAAATACATGGTTGACACCCTTGAAAGATGGCATGGCATAGTCCAACATTCATGTAGAGCTCATACTCATAGGATGCACACATAAATCATGGCAAAAATGACAAAAGAGCTCGGTGATAAGATTCGAAACTAACGATCTGAAGCCCTCTTCCAACAGCATTTAGGGCATCAAGATGAGCT
>JAHHZJ010009960.1:0-13125 GCA_021437245.1 Aegilops speltoides
AAATCCCTTTTTCTTCAACCTGAACTTTCCTCCCCGGTTAACCCTAACTTGTTGGGAACGGTCCTCAACAATTCCTCCGACCTCCGGGGAGGGGGCCATCCCCTAAAAGGAAAGTCTGGGCCAATCGCCTTAAGTTTCCAAGGTTTTCCGCCCGGGGCAGGGTGCCACCCCCGGCTGCTTTTTCACCTCCGTCGAGTTAGGCTTCCCAGGGATCCCTGAGGGGCTCTTTCTCTGGGTGGTTTCCGACTTGACTCAGTCCATCCTCCAATCTCCGCTTTATTATGCAAGCCTTCCTCCCATCATCCCCCACTTCCTATGGTGAAAACCTTTAAGGTGGGCAAGATGATCGGGGCGTCAAGTCTGGGGCGACCATAAGCAAGAAGGTCGTGCCCGTGGTCGAAGGTTCCTTCAAGAGGGCGGGATTGTGGCGGGGTGGTTTTATCACTGCTCCAAGGGCAGCAAGCAAAACCGCCGCCCTCATTCCCCGGGACCTCCCGGCAGCGATGTGTGGGTCACCAAGGGCTCAGCGGGGGCTGTAGAAGGCGTGCCTTCCTGCGGGGCGGTTCGAGACCTCAAAGGGGAGATCGATCGATCAAGGTGTGGGTTATGCTAATCGGCTCCCGCCTCGCGTCGTCCTCCCGTCTATGGGAATACAATTCGGTGGGACCTCGTATTCTCCAACATTTTATGGGTGCATCTCCCACGGAGATGTACAAGCTTTCTTCGGACCCGGTGGCGTTCGATTTGGCGAGGGCCGAGGCCTGCCGCGCCCGGAATACTCAGTAAATAGCTCATAGTCAGGACATTCTATTTGTATGCCTTTCAAAAGTTCGTCTCGACCCTTTGTTCTTCGGGAATGGGTGGCGCGATCAAAGGCGATAAGGTGTCGGCCCCCTCCCGAGAATCTGGGCCCGTCTGGTCGGAATGTTGGAGGTTGCGCCGGAGGGGCGGGAAATGAAAGAATACTTTGCCCAAAGGGCCGGGAAGGAGGAACCAAGAACCCCTCCTTAAAGGAAAAAGACCGCCTCCGAATATCCGGAGGCCAAAGCCCCTAAGCGTGGGAAGAGATCCTCAGAAGTCCGGTCCAGGAGAGAATCGGGACAGCCAATCATCGCCGAAGGACCAGCCCTCCGGCCGTAAGTATAAAAGGAAGTTAATTAATAAAAAGTACCTTCATTAGTTATACATAGGTAACGAACTATTTATTTCACAGTTCGGATACGCAACCTTCTGAGATGGTTCATCTTGAGGACCTTCTTCCGGAGATGATGGAAGCGTCGCCTCCAGGTAAGCGCCGCCGAGATAGGCGGCGATCTGAAGTGTAAATCACGGAGGCGTCCCGTCGGAGGGGCGAAGTTGGCACCACGAGTCGGCCTGAGGCTGAAAATCGCTCGAGAGCGTCCGTTTGAAGATCACCGTGCATGTCGCATGGTGATTGGAAGGATTTAATCCCTTGGCGGATTGCGTAATGCGCCATGAGCTTGCTTGCGGATTTGGTATCCGAAAATGGTGCACCTTTGTCTTTTAACGGTTTGCATATAAAAATCGCCTGTATAGATAGTAGCCCGTGAGACTCGGTGAGGCGTACAAGCGTCTTGAGATCGAAATCTAATGAATTGAAGTCATCGTTCCTATGCAGGTGGCGGATGGTCCGGGGCTAGCGGACTAGTGAGTTCCGAGCTAGCTCGGCAACAACGTGGAATGAGGACATCGCACTTGTCAACGGCGACTTAGTCACAAGGTAAAATAGTTCTCCGGCGCTTTATTGGTGGGTAAGCCGCGTCGTCGTTATATGATGTTTATCTGAGCAGTCTTTGCTGTTGGAGAACCCGGGCGAACTTGCTCTAGCTAAGGAAAGCCGAAGGTGTATGAACTGCCTCAAAAATGACGAGTTAAACCGAAAAAGCGGCGCCTTGCCCTAGCGGGGAGGTGGCAAGGGAAAGTGAAGGATACTACCGACGCAATGAGGCTCTTGAAAAGGAGCGGTTATCGGGCGGGAAGACTGAAGAAGGCCACCGCCGAAGCCAAGGATGCCGCTCTGCATCGGGCTATGAAGGAGGAGATGTGAAGCGGAGAAATCGCGTGGCAAGCCTTCGATGTGTCGCGGTTTATGGATGCAATGCAGCTCGATTTGGATTGTGGAGTTCGGAGGATCCGTAATGGACTTGGCTGCGGTCCGGTGATCGTTAAACCCGAACAAGGGGATCACGAGGCGGAAGAGTTATATTGGTCTCAATTCCGATCCGGATCGCCCTCTTCGGTGCCAGACGAGGTTGGCGAATGGGCGAACTAAATAATGTCCGGATGGCCATGGTGACATCGTGGCCCATATGCGGCGAAGAGGTCAAGGCGACGAGCTACTTGACCCTCTGCAGCTATTCCTTGGTGCCGCATATCAAGGAAGATGAAGCAGTCGGCCTGCACGGTAGCGGGATGGCTCAGCCCGTGTGAAGCGCGATGTCCGGATATGGGCGCCACGCTATTCTTGCCCGAGGTTCGGATGGAAACCGGCTTCATCGAGCTTATTTCGGGGAAGTTATGCGTGGCGCTGTGTAATAAATCGCGTGCTCAAAAATGTAACGTTCAATTGAGGCATTAACTTTAGATCAATGATTATAGTATGAATGCTTTTTATACTTGTGCTTCCAAGTAGTAAAACTTCACATCGGACCGTTCGTATACTTGTGTATAACCGAAAGATGCAGTCTTGACTGGCCCCTCGCACAAGGTCTTGGGGTGTTACATAAAATAGCGTTTTCACATTAATCCGGCGTCTGGTCTGTTATAAGGAGGTGGTAAGCGTGAAGAATGAGGCAATCGGACTATAATGCTTTATCTCTTTCACTTAGCCAATGGAGCTCGAGGTGGGGCTCGATATGCCCCGATGACCCACATCTCGGTTGAGTGCGTATGTCCTGACGGAAGCGGTCCCGCCAGGAATTCTAAACATTCGATAGTCGTCGAGTGGTGACGGACTCTCGCTATATCATAGGGTCGGTTTTCCTTTCTCTCTTGAGGTGCTCGGCCGGCTGGGAGCAATCGCAGTAGTTCTCCTAGTGCGCGTTAGCCGATGATCTGAGCGTAAGGCAGCAAAACACAGGGCCGGGCAAACCAACATTTGACCAAAGACATGATTACGGTGATGCATATAATGCCTAACTCGAGGCCGAACACTCACGAAGGTGTTCGGACTTTATTATAATGGGAAATTATGCCCTAAGCCCCTAGTGTCGAGATGCGGGCATGGTATTACAGCCGGCCGATGCCAGCGTCGAGGCTCCGCTGGCTATAGGAAGAAGCCAAGGGAGAGTAACAACAAGAGGCGATAAAAAGGTCTCGGGGTCTTAATCGAAAAGAATCCTTAGCGGGTCCCTCTTGCGCGTCTGCGCTGTGTCTCCGTTAGCGCCATTATCTGGATGGGTAAGCCGTTGTTCATCGTAGAAGAGAGAGCGTTTAGTTTAGAAACATTAGATGCGAAAAAAATATGCAAAGAATAAATATAAATAATTAAAGCAAGGTTTATATGAAACCGCGGTCGATTGTCTTGGACCCACAGCGAAAGGGTGTGCGGCTAGAGACCCTAACTTTCTGAGTCCGGATTCGTATATCCGGTCCGGGTCTTTAAATGACCCTCGCCTGAAATGGCGCCATGTGGACTGGGCATCTTGAGTGTAAGAAGGCAGCTGTCGGTTATGGCGTTAAGCGGACAAAAGCCTTCGTCCCAACGTGCTTGATATTCACTTTTAAATGGGGCGATATGGAAAATTAATTTTTGCGTTGAAAGTTGTTGGCGATCGAACCACGACTTCTAATGTCTCGAGCCTGTGCACTTGGCGTAAGGCTGGCGTCACTCCTTTGAAGGAAGTGCGGTGTGTCGAATTTTGGTAGGGTCTATCGATCCGACGGATTGTGTTTGAATATAGCGGGTTTAAGTCCTGCCTCCATCCATTAGGGCGTTTGTGAATTGTAATCCGTCTATGATCGGATTCAATATCGAGAGTCCGTCCGCATTCGAGCTGCAGGAGTAGTCGGTGGTCGAAAGTGATTGGTTCGATATCAATCTCTATGGTTTCTTGGGTTGGACCGTGTGAAGCTCTTTTGAAAAGTGCCGCCTTTGTTTTCCGTGTCCTCACATGAAGTGAGTTCTTTGCTTTGACCTCTTGTGGGAAAGTCTTTTGTTTTCGGTGCCTGCTGTGAGGTTTATCTTCTTAAACCAGCGCGTCAAGCCCCTTGTGTTCGGCGTTTAATCGGCGGATGTTTTGAAACCAACAATCCCTGTGGGTGTGATTTGCGGTCCTTAGAGATGCGTGGATTTGACATATCCGACCGAAATTTTATGTAGGTTAGGCGGTTCGTCCTTTGTCCTCCTTGAGGCTGAGTTTTATGATTGGGCGCGAGCTTTTGAATCGGCGTTAAGCTGCCGTGCTCTTTTAGCTTTTCTCTTTATTCGGCGCTGCTCCTTTACTGTCGCGTGATTTTCCATTTCCATCTCTTATCTCGGATGTACTTGGGTCGCTAGTCTTGCTTCTTGCTAGCCAGCTATCCTCTCCCGCCTGAAGCGGGTCATGAGGCTTGTTAATCGGTCATTGTCCTCGGTTTCTCTTGACCGAGGTGCCGAAGCAAGCCATTACGTCTCGGACATTGTGCTGCAGGCTGCTAAAGGCTTGATGTCGAGACGATCGACTATTTGGTTCTTTTGGTAGAAACCTATTCGAAATTTCATGGCGACTCTCCGGGCTATTGAGTTATATGACTTAAATCATCTGCATCGGGAGGGCGGACATAGGTCCTTGAAAATTTGCTCTAGCGCTTCCTCGAGCTCTTCCCAACTTCAGATGTTTTTAGGGAGGCTTTTGAGCCAATGGGGATGGCCCTTTGAGCTTGAGGGTAGATATTTTATGGCATGGAGATCGTCTCCTCGGCCATATGTATGTGCGATATATAATCTTCTATCCAGACTCGAGTGCATTGTTCCATCGTAGGCCTCTATGTTTATGGGTTTAAACCTCTTTGAGAATTCATGATCCAGCACCTCGTCGATGAAACATAGTGGGTGTCTGGCCCATCTTGTATGTGCCGCTATCGTCGGACACTAGCGTGTTGCTTTGCTTCTTGGGGCTTTCTTTTTGGGTCGTAGATGGACTGGCTGAGCCATTGGACGGTGGGGCTCTATGGCCTCCTCGTCGGTCTGGAGCAGACTTACGCCGGGTAGCTCTTGATTTGTAGCCATTACCGTGTTATCTGCGGTTTTAGTACTTTGCTCCATCGTATTGGGCGTGTCTTCGCTGTTTGAGCTTCGCTTTTCCTTCTTGAGGTTTCTTGCTATAGCGATGAGCCTGCGATTAAAAAAGCTCTTGTTGAATGGGGTCCTCGGTAGACGAGTTAAATCGTCATTGAGGCTTGTTTAATCTTGGAGGGAGGTATATAGTTATGATCCTCAACCTTTTCTTCTGCTGCCTTCGTGAGGCTTGTACGCATCCTCCTGCGGAGTCTTCTTTGGAGGGGTTGTCTTCGGCACTTTCTTGGGTATTGTTGTTTCTGTGCGGAATCTATATTCTTCTTTGTGGCGGGATTTAAATGGGCCTGGCCGTCGGCGTTTGGGCTGCTTCCTTAAAGCTGCCTCCGCTGCTTCTTCGCCATCCCTTCTTTTGGGGTGTCCACCATGTATCGTCATATGGAGGTGGCCTTCCGGTGCCACATGTAAGGCGCTGGCCTGATAATCTCCGGCATACGTCGTCCATGGCGTCGATGTCTTGAATGTAGTCTAACATGTCGGTTAAGTCCTCGGCAGTGGCTACAAAGTGGGTGGTGGGTGGGCTCTGAATTTCTTCGTCGTCGAACTCCAACCATCCTACGCCTTGATCGGCAGGGACTCTTCGATAGCGAAGATGCTTGATGGTCAGGATATCTCAAAAGCGAGTCTTTGGAAGATGTCATGGCGGTGAATTCCATAACGGCGCCAATCCGGATTAATTGGTAGGGCGCGGGAGGCTCGGATCCGGCGAGGTCGGCGCCTCGGGATCACGAGTTTGCAGGGGCGAGATTGGTATTGGCTCCATAGCCGTGGATGTTGAAGCCCCAGTGGCGTCTATCCACCGGCCCTCGATATGAGGCAATCGGCTCGGGCTAGTGGCGAAGCGGATCAGTCACGCCCAAAAGCCTTGTCGGCGTGAGAGCTAGATCATGCCCAGTAAATCCTGTGCGGCTGGCTGTAGGCTTCGAGTCCGTCGAAGATCAAGTCTCGCGGTCATCGGCCGTGAAGTTTAAGCTTCGAATCGACTGGCGGCGAGCGTAGCTTCGATCTGCTCGGATGGCCAAGAGAATTGGCCCTGATTGCAAAACCCGCCGAATCTGAAGATCTGTCCGGGAGAAAAGTCTCACCACGGACAGCGTTGATGGTTGAAGATGCCATCGAGCCTATCGGTGCGACGAGAGGAACTCTCAATGAAAGCACCAATGTCGATTGTCAAAACCGGCGGATCTCGGGTGGGGGTCCCGAGTATGCGTCCTAAGCGGATGGTAACAAGGCGAGGACACAATGTTTTACCCGGTGGGCCCTCGATGGAGGTAAAACCTCGTCTTGTGATTAATAATGATGATATGGGTAGTACAGAGTAAGATCTACCCGCGAGATCAAGGAGGCTAAAGCTAGAAAGCTAGCCTATGGTATGATTGTTGTAGATGTAATGTTGTGTCCCTACGGACTAAGGCCCTCCGGTTTATATGAACACCCGGAGAGGCTAGAGATTTTCGAATCGGTTACAATGGTAGGAGATCCACATATCCGTATTGCCAAGCTTGCCTTCCACGCGAGGAAAGTACCTTCCGACACGAGCGAGGTCTTCAATCTTCTATCTTCGTAGTATAGGAGTCCGTGGATATTGATAGTCACGCTGTCCAGGACACCCCTAATCGAGGACTCCCTCAAAGACATTAGATGAAGATCACATCATGTCTGTGACAATGGATGCCTACCTTTGTTTAAATATCTACATGGGTTGGATGAAGAAATAGAGCCGATTAATCGGTTCCAAGCAAAGAAGCGTCGACTAAGAGGAAGAGGAAGAGGAGAGGACAAAGTCGGGGGCGTGGACTCGGACTCGGAGTAAATGGCAGTGCCGTAAGCTCATGCTGGTTTACCTACTTGCCCAGTGTCAAAAAGCTGACCTAGTTGCTTAGTTTATATTTTTCAAGGGTGTATTTGTCTTGAGGGCGACAGATGAACGGATATTTATATTCTTTCTCCATATTTGAGAACTATTTAGTCGCATAGAGTGAGTACTAGTGCCATGTCTTACTCTCGATTTTCTTGCGGTTGGTACTCTTGCTTGTACCTTCGTGTTCTGCTTTTGGCCTTATCGTTCGTACTAGTAGTATAATTTGGGTCGGTCGATTTGTGAAAGAAGTTAAATGAATGAAGAAAGATCAGCGAAGAAGAGGTGGGAAAAAGCCGCTCAACCGTCCATATTGCATCAAGCAGCTCACATGAGTGGTAAAGTGCTCCTTGAGGCCCCAGGATCACGTGGCATTCAAGGTCTCGAAGGTAGATTCGCGTCCACACCGGTTCGCGGGCTCGGCAGCCTGTGATCGGCTTCGCCGCGACAGCCACCATCGCGCCTCCTCGGCGGTGGAACAACAATGACACGCTAGTTCCTCCTCGCCGCGTCTTTGGAGCACGCTCGTCCTCTCTTCATCGCTGCATGCATAAGCGGCTCCACCACTACTTGCGTGCTTAGCGTGGCATGGCATGGCGGCGGGGCTGTAAACGACATGGTCGGCGAGCCTTGGCTTCATGCACGAGGATGGCGGCGACACGGCGGTGATAGGGCGAAATTGTTGGCGGGCGGTAGCGCCGGCATCTTGCGTGGCGGCAACATATTGATGCTGCGTATAGGAGCTTACTTAGTTTTATATGAGGTTGGTCAAACTTAAAAAGAAAACCGTACTAGTACCGTAAACATTAGACTTAGGCAGCGCTTTTTTTAAGTTAGTACCACAACCCGCGATCTGGAATCTGTGCAAGCGCGTGAGCCATGTCATGTGATCGATCGAGCAGTGCGCCACAGTAGCGCGCTCGAAGGACATCCACCGAACCTTTTGTGTGTGTGAAAACAATCCTCGAATATTACTCAATTTTTTTCTGGGAAAGTTCTTGATGCTGCGATATTTCCATATATTTGGATTTAGCTCCAATTTGTGTTTATTTGGATTTGGACGTTTTAGGTGGCGCCCTAGTTTTTTAATACTTATTTTGTGTGTGTGTGAGAGATAACGTGTGTATGTGTCCATATGTGTGTTAGGCGGAAGTGCAATGTGGATATGGTGTGCGTGTGATCTGAGACTTAGAGAGGTTTGAATGTGCAAGCGATCATGCATGAGTGAGACATAGGCAGATCTGCCGATCGTTGTGTATACATGAGAGAGCAGTCTTCTAGTTCACTTGCGTGTGTGTGTGTGAGAGAGAGAGAGAGGAGCATCAAGTAACACAACAACCATCTCTCTCGATTCATTAGCCCTGCGATCGCATGCAATATATGCATCAACGCACATTTTGACACCCTCACTTGGCCCCTGCCCACCTAAGGGCCAGCAATCTCTTCTTGAATACCCATTTCTCTCCTTAGGTTTGTTTTCGCTCAATACCTCTCTCTCTCTCTCTCACACACACACACACACACACACACACACACACATCCTTGCATACATACACACTTACACACACACTCCCAGACACAATTCATCCCCATCCAAGGTTATCTGGCGACCACTCTGCTTGTGCTTCTTTGCACCCCAACATGCACAACACCTCAATCTTTAAAGAGGGCATCGAGCGGATCGAAGGCAGCGACCACCTGCGCTAGAGAATCTGGGGTCATTTGGAAGCGGGGTGATGTGATGACGGTGGCCGACTCCTCCCCACCCTCTCTCTCTTGCACAAAATACCAATCCCTCTCTCCCCTTTAAAATTGTCAATCCCTCAACCCATGAGATCCTTCCCTCTCGTCCATGTTTTTCCAGCTCTGTCATCAAACATGTTGTCTCTTCTCCTTCCACGTATACAGAATCACGTATATTACATGTCTCCATCTTTCTCACAGACCTAACTTCTTCCTCTCTCTCTCTCTCTCTCTCTCTCTCTCTCTCTCTCTCTCTCTCTCTCTCTCTCTCTCTCTCTCTCTCTTCTGTGTGTGTGTGTGTGTGTGTGTGTGTGTGTGTGTGTCTCGTTAGGATTGTCTCCTACTCTCTCGTCCACATACATACAATCTTTCCCGCCCTATCTGCCCCATCTTCAAAAGCTCTCTCTGCAAAGTAATAACTGATGTAGAGTTGGCTGATGTAGAGTTTTGGTTGTTTTTGTTGCATCCTACAAAGTAATAACTATGACATGCATTTAGATTCTCATTTGATCGGTATTATGTGAGTTTGAGCATGTTGTGAAGTACTATAGACCTTGTATACATCTTGGGATTCGACAATGATTGTAACTATTGAATTGTATAGACCATTACATTCGAAGTCAATAGCCTAATATATTTATTTCATAATTTCAACAAATGATTAGTTCACTACAAACTAAGAAAACAAATGTGTACTCCCTCGTTTTATTTAAGTCACGTGTTAGCATTGGTCAAAGTCAAGTTTTGTAAACTCTCGGAAAGCTTATAACAAAAATATTGACATATACAATAACAAATAAATACCATTAGATTCATTATTGAATGTACTTCCACATCATACATATTTTTTATGGTAAATGTTTATATTTTTATATAAACTTGGTCAAACTTTAGGAAGTTTGACTTGTCAAACCTAATATCAGAGTTTACTACTACTACTGCTAGTTGCTTAGCGAATCACTCAACCGCCACATGGGGAGTCAGTGTCACAAAATTTTGAGGTCGTGGGAAAATCTCGCGACCTGATTCAGCAGTGGGAAGTTACCATCATAGCCTTGAACAGGCCTCGTCACGACACTTGATGCAGGGCTGTTTTGTAACCAGGTTCACCCTACCCAGCCAGCCCCTTATGCGCCCGGACACACCGCCGGTGGTGTTACTCTGGCGGGATCTAGCAGCCCCTAAATCAATACTAGTCTTTTCTGCGCACTTTGTCCTCACTCATGCGCCGAGGAGCAACTTCGGTGGTCACCATCTGAGACTACTCCAAGCTGAGCACGCTTAACTTTGGAGTTACGTCGAATGGGCTCCGGAAAGAAGAATTCCTTATTGATATGAGTAGTCTATCATCCCTAATAAGCCAGGCTATTACATACACCCACACTCGGAGGAACCGGCGTCCTCGTCGAGACCGAAACGTTCCCTCTTGGCACAACCGTCGTGCATCGGTCCGGTACATGTGCCATGCCGTGTATCCTGACGGGTCCAAGCGTCATGAACAACATGACCGGCGCACTGTCCAACCATCCGTAGTAGCTGCGGTCGACTCGATACCAACTTATGCGCCCTCGATGCGGCTATATCTCCCGTGTCGAAACCGCGACTTAGAGCATAACGCATTGAAAGCAATGTCAAAGTGAGTAATCTTCACACAACCCATGTAGTACATAAGGGAAAAGATACATAGTTGGCTTACAATCGCCACTTCACACAATTACATGAATAAAGCATTACATCATCCGATTACAATCAAGGTCCGACTACGGAGCCAAAATAAAGAAAGAACCCCAAATCGACAAAGTCCCGATCGACTCAAGCTGGGCTCCACTCTTGATCGTGAAGCGAAACAACACAAAGGCAAAATCTTCATCGAGCTCCTCCTTGAGCTTGATTAAATCACCTCTTCATTAACATAGGCACAGCAAACTGGTTTTGGAAGTATCGGTGAGCCCGGGGACTCGACAATCTCGCACCACGAGATCAAGACTATTTAAGCTTATGGGTAAGGTAAAGGCATGAGGTGGAGCTGCGACAGCGACTAGCATAAATGGTGGCTAACATACATGCAAATGAGGCGAAAGAAGAGGCAAAACACGGTCGATAAAAGTATGATCAAGAAGTGATCCTATAGCAACCTCGTCAAGCATAACTCTAACACGTGTTCACTTCCGGACTCCGCGGAAAGAGACCATCACGGTTACACACGGTTGATGTATTTTAATTAAAATTGACTTCAGGTCTTCTACAGGACGTTAACAAATTCCCATCTGCCACATAACCCAGAGCACGGCTTTGAAAGATCAAATCCCTGCGGGGTGTCCCAACTAGCCCATGACAAGCTCTCACGGTCAGCGGAGAATAGACCTCCACCCAAGACACTCCGATCGAGACTTCGGTATCCGGTACAACAAGACATTTCGACGAGGTAAAACTAAACCAGCAACACGCCGAATGTGCCGACAAATCCCGATAGGAGCTGCACATATCTCTTTCTCGGGGCACACTCGGATGAGTCTAGCTACGAGTAAAACCAACCCTCAAGTTTCCCGAGGTGGCCCATTGGTAGTCAGTTGGGATAACACTCGGAGGAGCCTGGCCGGGGGTTAAAATAAAGATGACCCTTAGTCTGCGGAACCCAAGGGAAAGAAAAGGGCTAGAGTGAGGCAAATGGTAAAACCAATGTTGGGCATTCTTTGGAGAAGCTTTACTTAAAGAATGTCAAGGGTTCCCATTATAGCCCAACCGTGTAAGGAGCATAAAATCCGGGAACATAACACCGATATGGCGGAAACTAGAAGGACAAGAGTGGAACAAAACACCGGGCATAAGGCAGAGCCTTCCACCCTTTACCAAGTATATAGATGCATTAATTAAATAAGATATATTGTGATATCCCAACAAGTAAACATGTTCCAACAAGGAACAACATCTTCATGTTCAACAAGGAACAAACTTCAATCTTCTGCAACTATCAGCGCTATAAGAGGGTGAGCAAAGCGGTAACATAGCCAAACAACGGTTTGCTAGGAATGGTGTCAAAGGTTAGAGGTTCATGGCAATTTGGGAGGCTGACAAGCAAAAGGTGAGCATCGTAGCATTGGCATAGCAAAAGCGAGCAAACTAGCATAGCAAAGATAGTAGTGATTTCGAGGTATGATCATCTTGCACGAAATCCAAGGAAGAAAAACGATTCCATGAAGAAGACAAGCAGGCGTAGTCGAGCGGATCCTCACAACTCCGGAGCGAAACCGAAGCTAACGAGAGAAGCAAACGGAAAGAAGCAAACAACATAGTAAACAACCATCACATAAACATGGCATGATCGAAACAAGTATGATGCATGTCGGTTTAATGAAACATGGCATGGCAAAATGCAACAAACTATCTTACAAATTAAGTGGAGCTCAATATGCAGCGGAGTTGCATATTAATACTACCACATCAATTATTTAGTTATCTCTCGGTTATAAACAAGACAAGATTAAATGTTGGTTAACATGGCAAGAGGTGAGGCATAATTGAACTAACAAGTTTAGGCAAGTTAAATGAGGCGGAAGCAACAAGCGACAATTCGGAAAATCCTCATGTCATTTAGCAATTTAATGCAACAACAAGTTTAAAACATTTTAATTGTTGTTATCATGATCACGGATGACATGCACAAGTTTTATGCAATATTATGAAAGCGTTGACATGAGCATGTTATGAAGCATTTGTCGCCATGGCGGAAGGAAAAAAGGTGCCCGGCGGTGAAAGCGGAAAAGGGTGCCCGCGGCGAAAATGAAATGGTGCCACGGCAACATTCGGTCATCCGACAACTCCTCGAGATGTCGGTGCAAAGAAAGTGTGGGTGGCGTGTGATGCAAATGATGGTGGGGTGATCCGGATCGGGTTCCCGTGTCGATGGCATGGCAAAAGAGGCGTCGCAAGGACAATTCGATCACGGTGCAAAACTTCGAGCATCTCATAACCAAGCATGCATTCGTTCACGGACGGTCGTTTGTGGTATACCTTTGAAGCGTGCATTGGGCGAGCAGCGTTTAAATGATGTAAGTAGTCGTTCTCGTGATGTAGTGGAAGTAGTTGTACTCATGCCGTAGGTGGGAAGTAGTGGTACCGCGGCGGTAGTGGAAGTAGTGGTACATCTCGTAGTGGAAGTAGTTGTTCATGTCCGTGGATGTTCGGGGTCCACAGGGTCTTGGTCGCGATAGTGGTTCCGCGTCATCGG